>JAWPHD010013307.1:0-69234 GCA_037043455.1 Cyrtodaria siliqua
ACCCCCCCCCCCCCCCACACACCCCATGCCTTCCAATCCCAACCTCCGCTGCACCCCCCCCCCCCCCTCCCTCCCACGGACAAACTTTTTTTGTGTACATGTTTCTGTGTTGTTTTGGTCAATTCTTACACATATAGCTATGTTGCCCTCACCCCCACTTTCCCCAGCCCAGCCCGCCCCGCCTTCCCATCCCCCATCCCCCTCCACACACTCGAAACATGATTTTTGTTTTTACGTATTTCTGTGTTGTTTTGGTCAATTCTTACACATATAGCTATGTTGGTCCCCCCACCACCACCCCGACTGGAAAGTCTTTTTTTTTTTTTTTTAACATATTTCTGTTGTTTAGGTCAATTCTTACACATGCAAACACCCCACTCCCTACCCCCCACCCCCTCACACACACCACGCCTACCCTTGCCTCCCGCCCAGCCCTCCTGTCACTCATTTTTTTAATTTATTTTTTTACATATTTCTGCGTTGTTTTGGTCAATTCTTACACATATAGCTATGTTGCACCCCCTCCCCCATCCTCCCCGCCTTTCCATTCCCCACCTCCCCCACCCCATACACTCGAAACTCGATTTTCTTTGTACATATTTCTGTGTTGTTTTGATCAATTCTTACACATAGAGCTATATTGCCCCCCCACACTCCACCCCCCCCCCCCAACACACCACACCACACCACGCCAGCCCCCACCCTCCACCACCCCACTCGAAAGTCGTTTTTTTCCTCAATTATTACACATATAGCTATATAAAACTTTTGTTTTTTACATACTTCTGTGTTGTTTTGGTCAATTCTTACACATATAGCTATGTTGACCCCACCCCCATCAGGCCTCCCCATCCCCTACTCCCCCACCTCTCCCACCCACCACGCTCGAAAGTCGTTTTTTTCCTCAATTATTACACATATAGCTATATAAAACTTTTTTTTTGTACATGTTTCTGTGTTGTTTTGGTCAATTCTTACACATATAGCTATGTTGCCCTCACCCCCACTTTCCCCAGCCCAGCCCGCCCTGCCTTCCCATCCCCCATCCCCCTCCACACACTCGAAACATGATTTTTGTTTTTACGTATTTCTGTGTTGTTTTGGTCAATTCTTACACATATAGCTATGTTGGTCCCCCCACCACCACCCCGACTGGAAAGTCTTTTTTTTTTTTTTTTTAACATATTTCTGTTGTTTAGGTCAATTCTTACACATGCAAACACCGCCCCCCCCCCACCCCCACCCCCTCACCCTCACACACACCACGCCTCCCCCTGCCTCCCGCCCAGCCCTCCTGTCACTCATTTTTAAAATATATTTTTTTACATATTTCTGCATTGTTTTGGTCAATTCTTACACATATAGCTATGTTGCACCCCCTCCCCCACCCTCCCCGCCTTTCCATTCCCCACCTCCCCCACCCCATACACTCGAAACTCGATTTTCTTTGTACATATTTCTGTGTTGTTGTGATCAATTCTTACACATAGAGCTATATTGCCCCCCCCCCACTCCCCCCACCCCCCAACACACCACACCACACCACGCCAGCCCCCACCCCCACCCCACTCGAAAGTCGTTTTTTTCCTCAATTATTACACATATAGCTATATAAAACTCTTTTTTTTTTTACATACTTCTGTGTTGTTTTGGTCAATTCTTACACATATAGCTATGTTGACCCCACCCCCATCAGGCCTCCCCACCCCCTACTCCCCCACCTCCCCCACCCACCACGCTCGAATTTTTTTCCTTTATATTTCTGTTTTGTCAAAATCCAAGAAGCCGTTTAGGTGGAGTAGCGACACTATTTGACAAGGTTTTTCATTATCGGGTGAACTTGACTTTTGACTTGTTAACCTCAAAAATCCGGTACTACATGTAGTATACCATGCAGTATACACAACTAGACATCATACTAGTGCTTCGAACACAGTTTCATCAACATTTAACATGCCTTTTAGGAGGGGAAGCTCAGACACATTTTACCATTTATTGCCCCGTATTGCTGCCTAGATTGGTATGTAAAGATTTGATATTGGGATTCACTAAATATCACATCCTCTTGAGGGTGCCAGTGGATATTATCAACCCGAGAATGTACCCTCAAGAGGATGTGATATTTATTTTATTATACCGAACAAAATACTCCTAGGGAAATCGCATTAAAAATACAGGTCTTTTTGAACATATTTATCATAGTCAAAACATATGATAATAACAAAACAACTTTATGTAATACAAAAAATATGAACACGCTAATTGGGTCAAAAAGCTAGTGGGATGATAGTTAGCCCTATCAACCCGGCAATTTTACAGTGAGGTATAATAATGAAAATTATGTGTTAGTTGTGGAACTTTACACAAATTCCCTATATAATTCAATGTGATTTACAAAGAATTTATATGAATATGACCTTAACCTCATTATGTAGGGTCACTCATCTCGATTATTGCATGCCAGCTTTTTAATAGTATGTTATACTAGTATGTCAGTTTAAGTGTTATAGCCATATTCCATGCTGCCATTGGATGAATATCAATTTTGCATATTTTATAAAAAATCTATTTATATGACTCTTTTCACAGGACCTGGTGAAAAACGGTTATGCATTGCACATCATTACAGCGAAATATCTGTGTGACAGTATCCCGCAAGAAGCACGTGGCGCAGTCCGAGTACTGGATATAGGAGCAGGCACAGGTCTGGTGGCAAAAGAGGTACATATCTATACAAACTTGTTATGCAGCTTATCCAATTTAGGGTACAACATGTATGTTATATAACAAAAGATGTTTGTGAAAAAACATATGCCGCATCGAGGGCTATACCTCTGGTGTAACTGAAGTTATTAAACAGAAACCATATATAAATAATTTTTAGACCAACTTACCAAAATAACAATCCCAAGTTTCTTTTCCATGAGCCGCACCTTATCGTGAAATTTCGTAAAAATCTCCCTCAAGAGAAATTAAAGTTATTCAACGGAAACCAATTTTCTATTTATCGCAACGGTGAACTTGACCTTTGACCAGAGTAAAAATCCCAACCTTCCTTTCCATAAGCCCTACATTGTGGTGAGTTTCGTAAAAAATCCTCAAGGGAGAATAAAGTTATTGAGCGGAAACCAATTTTCTATTCATAGTAACAACGGCCTTCACCTTTGACCCGAATAACACTAAACAGTCCCAAGCTTCTGTTCCATGAATTGAAGACTTTATTTTAAGAGGGTTTCATCTCGCTGGTTAATTTAAACACATCGATGGGCTACGCCCATCTCGATGTTTAAATGAACCAACTCAATGAAACCATACTCTATCTATTACTTAAAGCACTCGTGAAAATATAAGTTTTCTCACTTCTCGATGAAAATAAATCCTATATTCACTCCAAACCAACAAATATCCTCTATATACTTCCTTTAAAAAGATCCTTATTTGGCTTAGGAATCGTAAAGTTAAAGTAGCTATCCCGCCAACTGCAGCCACATTTTACAAAATATGTACACCGTTTCTAAACCTACGGACAACGAGGTATATATATAATTTACATATTTTGAGAATCCAATCTCTATACTGTAGACACAATATAAACGACTTTAACCAGCGACGCCAAACCCCAAAACTGGAGCGTCATTTAAGAGTTATATTAACCAACTCGTAATTCATTTTACGCATATTCAATCACGGATATCTTTATACCCTAAACTATATACATTAGTTTTGTAGTGTAATTTTGACGTACGTTATTTGGCGGGTTAGTTTCTTCAACATCACAATGATATCGTAAATTGTGTGACCTTATGTAATGTAACTCAAACATATCCACCTTGTGCTGAAGTTTCGAAAAATATCTCAAGAGAAACTAGCGTTATTGAGCATAAACCAAAAACGTGATCGAGTGACCGACATATGGACATAATAAATAATGGCAAATTTACATTAATTTTATCTCAAATTACATTTTCAGTTAAAGAATGCGGGATTTTTGCATATAGATGCACTAGACCCATGTGACAAAATGCTGGACGAAGCTAGAAAGCAAAACCTCTACGAAAACTACATTGTTGCTGGTATCTCTAAGGAGGCGTCGGACATTTCCGAAAGTAAGACCCATATCAAAATACAAAAGGAAAATCCAAAAATCCATGCATTCCATGGAAAGTAGATAATAAAATATATAAATTTAAACAAAACATGTTATTATACTCAACACAGAGATACACACGAGCTAAATTACTCGATCGATAGCTTCTCCGGTTTATGCGATGGAGTATAATCTTGCTGAATTTAATGCAGCTATCCCGCCAACAACAGTCACATTTTACAACATATGTACACCGTTTCTAAACCTATTGACGACGAGGTGTATTATATAACTGACATATTTTGCAAATCCAAACTCTATCTATAGACACAATAAAAACGGCTTTAACCAGCCAGAATTGTAGCGTCAAATTATAATTCATTTTAGTCATATTCAGTCACGAGTAGTTTAAGCACCCATGAATAAAACTATACTTTATATCGGTCCATATACATTAGTCTATGACCTGAACACCTGAAAGAAGTTTTGATAAACGATTTTGTAGTGTAATTTTGCCGTTATTTGGCGGGTTAGTTTCTTAAAGACATACAATTGACAATAAGACAAACACCGAACAGTAAATGATCACATTTTATAATTAACTCTTCCGTTAATTTATTTAATAATATTTTATTGCAGATATGTTACAATACATCAATTCAACATCACAATATTCATAGAAACATATGCAAATGGATTGAACTACAAGTTATTACAACATTAGTTACAGTTCTTTCCATTGTGGCTGAAAAAAGTGTACGTGATTATCGGTTTGAAATTGTAAAATACATTTAAATATAAATTTGATAAGGAAAAACGAAGAAAAAAATAATAAAAAAATCCAAAAATTTAACCTTTGCCGTGCCATTGTACCCCCACGCAATCTCCACCGAAATAACACCACAATATCCCCGTTCAGGCTGATAGAAACATAGCGACATTCCCGAAAGTAATGCAACGTTATATTGATACAAAGTTAAGGATTTTGGCATCGTTTAGTGTTTTTAATATAGTTTTGAACTTGGGTAAATAGAATATGATTTTCCTCGTCCGTTAGTTGGTCGATGCCGTATAAAAGTTTGTGAGTACTTAAAGGATGAAATAAACGTGTGTCTAAAAACAATTGCCATCTTTCATTTCTGAAAATTACACATCTAAACAAATAATGCTCTACATCTTCAAAACCATCACCATAGCGCACATATACAATTGGGAGTATCCCTCAAATGATTAAGAAAGAGATCAGTGTTTAAATTGCTGCAATTGTTTCGCAAACGCGCATGTAGAACTGAAAGGTATCTATCACCCAATATGTAGTATTGGGGTACTATCGGTGGTTTAAAGTATTTTTTAAGTCTAGTTTTGAAACTCGAAAGGGATGGTGCTCCGCGAATATTAATATAAAGTTCGTTCCAACGTTTTAGAGATGACGGTAAGACTGATCTCGAAAACAGTTCTGTTCTTCTAGGTAAAGTAACGAAGTTGGAACTGTTTCTCAAGTTGTAAGGATTCGATTCCGAAATAGTTGCAGGGAATATTTCATTCAAGTAACTCGGTAAATCTCCATTTTTAAACTTAAAGATCAATATCAACTTTTGGATGTGTCTTCTATCAGCCAGAGAGACCCAACCAATTTCAGTTAACATTTTTTGTGTAGAGACAGAACGAGTCAGGCCAGTAACTATTCGCGCGGCTTTATATTATATTTTTTCTAAGTTATCTTTTTCATAATTTGTACAACTATCCCATACTATAGCCGCATATTCTAAAATAGGGCGAAGGTAAGATTTATGTATTTGATTAAGCGTTTGACGTTTTAATTTAAATTTCATTAATTTCATTGAACCTAATACCTTAGACGCAGATATTACAATATTTGCAATATGTTGATGCCATGACCCATCATGACTAAGGGTTACTCCTAGATGGTCAACAAAGTTAAGTTGAGTATTTTCAAATATCAAAGACGTACGGTTTCTGTTTGCAAGTGAAAAGAAGATGACTTCAGTTTTAGATGGATTAAATTTTACTAGCCATTGCTTTGACCAATTCGATATTTTACACAAGTCCTCATTAATTGTAGTTTCCATAATTTATAATCTAAGTAATAGAACTGTCATCCGCAAATAGCCTTGTCATACTAAGCAATGCATCGGCTATCTGGTTTATATAAATTAAAAACAATAATGGTCCTAGCCTTGGGGTACGCCGGCATTTGGAGTTTTTAGTTCAGAAAAAGAAGAACATCTGTCCTACATACATAGCAATTTATGTTAGGGAAACTATGGCTCATTTTCTTAGTTAAATCATTTCCAAGTTAAAATTAGAATTGTAATTCTGTAGTTATTTTCTACAACAAGTTGTTTTTTGCATTGAAAACATGTAGTTCTGGCAGTGAAGTAACCACAAGTGAGAATATTGTTTTGGCAGCTCACGAGATGGAAAAAGTTGCATCTTTCACTGAAAAAACAACGACAAATTTGCTTTTTAGTTTATGCTTCCATCAGTGTTTCTGTGTCTATTTCACATTTGTATTCCCCACCCTTAGCCCCAATTTATAACCGCGTCACTACAGATCACTAGTTAATACACGACAAAAAATAGTTTTGAAATTGTTTATTTCAGTAAAAATATTTTCCTTGAAATAAACATCAAATTTTATGCAAACATCTATGAGATATATAGTTATCACGGCAAACATACGAGGGCTGTTCAAATAATACGTGGACTTTTTCGATATCTCACTCATTTATTGACTTAAATCTTTAATATTCATACATGTTGTAATCCAACTCATTAGAAATAAATTTCTTTAAACAAAAAACCTGATACCATGTCTAGTTACATTGCAATGAATGCTATAATAGGGCGAGAAACCCTTCTACGGAGCAGTCCAACATATGACGTCTTTATTTTATAACTGCATTTCGGGAAAGGCTAAATCAAAAGAAAATCGTCGATAAAAATACACAAAACTAAAGTAGCATTGTCACTGGTATTCCGTAATTATAATTATGAAATTTTATAAATATTGAACAAGGAGAATATGATAAATATAAATAAGTAGACGAAAACTTCCTTCCTTTTAAGTTGAAATTGGCGACGTCAGAAAAAATCACGGAGAACTAAATTGTTAATAAAATATTAAATAATACAAACTTTTAATAAAACAAAAAAGTTAAAACAGAAATGAAATACAAAAACATGAAATTTTAAAATCTTACACATTTTCTTCAAAATATATATGTTAATGAATTAAGAATACCGATATATATGTTCAGTAAACATGTCTTTTGGAATGACTTCAAATGCTATTTGTTTTCTAAATTCTTTGAATATATATGCTAAATTGATCGAATTCGTATGATCTCTTTCCGAAGCTGTGACATACTTATAAAACAGTAAAATATTTATGTAATGCAAACTATGAATAATAAAATAATCTAATTAAATAACACTTACGTTTGTTATTTATAGCATTTTCAATCATTTGTTGTTGGTTTTCACGGCAAAGTCAAAGCACACAAATGACGTGCTCCATGGCGGCTACAGAGGGGTTGTAAAAACTCGTATTTCTTGAAATCTGTTTCAGATAATTTTATAATAATTATTTACTGATATGAAAGTGAAAATGTAAACCTTTATTACAATATGATTTAATTTACTTGATTTATGAAAGTGTATTAACTAATTAACGGCCCTCGTACAACTATCAGCAAACTGAGATAAGAATAACAACTTTTTGAAGGGACATAACTATAGAAAAAGTAGTTCCAAAAACAGTGAAATTTATTTATGGTAATTTCACTGTTTGAAAACAGTGGATTACCACTTTAATTTCAAAGTATATAAATCACTGGAAAATTGATTTCATTAATTAATATGTTTAATTTATTAATAATGTTTTAAATGACAGTCAATACTCTCTATTTCCATTTTAGTTTCGATGACTACAGCATTGTTTCCCTTCTTTTATTTACAACCATGACACATTAAATATGTTTGTACGCCGTACAGATACATACGATGCTTTAACCGGAAGTGGATGTTTCGCAAATGGCTGCCATGTTCAATCCAGCGCTCTGTATGAGATGATACGTCTCGTAAAACCAGGTCAGTTTCAGCTATTTCTTACTGATAGCCTGCGGGTGTGTATGATCCCTCCTGTCATAAGCAGGATATACAGAAACATTGTCATGTCTTCTGTAGGAACATTGTTCTGGTAGCCCGGGTGTGTATGTTCCCTCCTGTTATCATCAGGATATACAGAAACATTGTTATGTCTGCTGTAGGAACATTGTTCTGATAGACTGCTGGTGTGTATGTTCCCTCCTGTCATCAGCAGGATATACAGAAACATTGTCATGTCTGCTATAGGAACATTGTTCTGGTAGCCTGCGGGTGTGTATGATCCCTCCTGTCATCAGCAGGATATACAGAAACATTGTCATGTCTGCTGTAGGAACATTGTTCTGGTAGCCTGCGGGTGTGTATGTTCCCACCTGTCATCAGCAGGATATACAGAAATATTGTCATGTCTTCTGTAGGAACATTGGTCTGGTAGCCCGGGTGTGTATGATCCCTCCTGTCATCAGCAGGATGTACAGAAACATTGTCATGTCTATAATAGGAACATTGGTCTGGTAGCCCGGGTGTGTATGATCCCTCCTGTCAACAGCAGGATGAACAGAAACATTGTCATGTCTGCTATAGGAACATTGTTCTGGTAGCCCGGGTGTGTGTGATCCCTCCTGTCATTAGCAGGATGTACAGAAACATTGCCATGTCTATAATAGGAACATTGGTCTGGTAGCCCGGGTGTGTATGATCCCTCCTGTCAACAGCAGGATGAACAGAAACATTGTCATGTCTGCTATAGGAACATTGTTCTGGTAGCCCGGGTGTGTATGATCCCTCCTGTCATCCTCAGGATATACAGAAACATTGCCATGTCTATAATAGGAACATTGTTCTGGTAGCCCGGGTGTGTATGATCCCTCCTGTCATCATCAGGATATACAGAAACATTGTCATGTCTGCTATAGGAACATTGTTCTGGTAGCCCGGGTGTGTATGATCCCTCCTGTCATTAGCAGGATATACAGAAACATTGCCATGTCTATAATAGGAACATTGGTCTGGTAGCCCGGGTGTGTATGATCCCTCCTGTCAACAGCAGGATGAACAGAAACATTGTCATGTCTGCTGTAGGAACATTGTTCTGGTAGCCCGGGTGTGTATGATCCCTCCTGTCATCATCAGGATATACAGAAACATTGTCATGTCTGCTATAGGAACATTGTTCTGGTAGCCCGGGTGTGTATGTTCCCTCCTGTCATCAGCAGGATGTACAGAAACATTGTCCTGTCTACTGTAAGAACATTGTTCTGGTATCCCGTGTGTGTATGATCCCTCCTGTCAACAGCAGGATGAACAGAAACATTGTCATGTCTGCTATAGGAACATTGTTCTTGTAGCCCGGCGGGTGTGTATGTTCCCTCCTGTCATCAGCGACACGTACAGGAACATTGTCATGTTGCTATAGGAACATTGTTTTGGTAGCCCGGCTGGTGTTTATGTTCCCTCCTGTCGTCAGCGACACGTACAGGAACATTGTCATGTTGCTATAGGAACATTGTTTTGGTAGCCCGGCTGGTGTTTATGTTCCCTCTTGTAATCAGTGACACGTACAGAAACATTGTCATGTTGGTATAGGAACATTGTTCTGGTATCACGGGTGTGTATGATCCCTCCTGTCATTAACGACAGGTACAGAAGCATTGTCATGTCTGCTATAGGAACATTGTTCTGATAGCCTGCGGGTGTGTATGTTCCCTCCTGTCGTCAGCGACACGTACAGGAACATTGTCATGTTGCTATAGGAACATTGTTCTGGTAGCCCGTGTGTGTGTATGTTCCCTCCTGTCATCAGCGACAAGTACAGAAACATTATCATGTCTGCTGCTATAGGAACATATTGTCATAGGAAACATAACACTCCGACGTGCCGTATAACACCATCCATTCATTCCGGCGGGTGTGTTGGTGTGTTCCCTCCTGTAGTCAGCGACACGTACAGAAACATTGTCATGTCTGCTATATAACATAATATCTTTTATTCAGCAAACTTCATAAAGCTTTTGAAAGTAACAATTCAAGAAATATTTTCAATCATGTATGTTATTGTTATTATTAATACATTTTAAACAGTTTTTAATCGCATAATATATGCGGAGAAGATGAAATCCTTAATAACTTTATATCCCCTTTTATAGAAAACATCAAATATACTTTAATAACAAATGAAATCTTTGTTAAAAACAGAACAAAACAAAAACAACTTTAAGTTAACTGGTCTTAATATTAAAGAGTAAGTTTCATATGTGTTAATAATGAGATTTTGTTCACTAATTACTATTATCTAACACATTTAGCCCGCTTATCTCAAAGGCTTTAAAAACAAAGACTCTCAGATTTTTTATAATGTGATTTTCACTATAAGTTCCAAAAAGTTTAAACATAGTTGGTCTTTTCCAATAATACTTCTTTATGTATGTTTTTCTTAACTCATTATATAATGAACATGCAGTAACTAAGTGGTACTCATCTTCTAGTTTTGCACATGTGATACATGTATGTTCATTTATTGGTATGCTATTCGACTTCTATTTGTAAGTTATGAGATGAGAGTCTTAGTCTTGATAATGCATTTCTATACTTTGGTATATTTAAAACATATAAGTAATGTTTCATAACATAGTTATCTACTATCAATGTGTAAAAATTAGCTCTGCTTGAATTTTCCAAACGGGAGTGCATATCTTGAATAAAGTTATCGTGCAATCATTATTTAACAATGTAAAGAAATAAATCATTTTTCCTCACACCTTGGAAAAGTCAAGCAATCCAAGAGAGGCTAATAAATGTTTTAATAAAGTGACCCAGTTCTTCTTATTTGGATGTAACTCAGCATCACGTCTCATCAGATTATAAACATGTTTTACAAATTTATTTTCATGACATCCAATAATTGTTAACCAATTTCAAAATATTTAAATACCTTTGATTAATTAGATTAGTCCTTCGATCCTAGGTCTCCATATACAAAATCATTGTGTGTACATCTTTTATCAGTTAATACTTTCTTACAAAAAAGGTTATGCACTCTTTCAATATTCAAAGCCGCAGAAAATCCCCATACTTCAGATCCGTAGTTCAATACCGGATGTACAAGTTTATCAAATAAATCCAATTTGTTTTTAATAGAGATATTTGTAAACTTATACAGATAAGTATTCAGTTGAAAAATAGCCTTATGTGATTGGCCTGCTAAAGTGATCTGTGTTTCAATAAAAGACCCACCTTGAGAAAAGACAACATCAAGGTAGCAAAATAACTTAACAATTTCAATTTCATTTCCATCATACACATATTGCAGGTTCCTAGGCAATACACCAGCTTTACGAAAAAGCATGACCTTAGTTTTTGTTGTATTTACTTTTATTTTCCAGTTCCAGTAAGCCCTTCAAATATCAAAACCTTTCTGTATTTTTTCCTGTCCCCTTATCGCTACCCACTCTTTCATTTAAAATGCGTAACCCTGCAAAAGTCTAATAAATTATTACCATTGCTATTTAAATGACCAATATCCTGTGAGAATCTCAGAGAAAAAATATCAGCCACATACGCTGACATCAGGCAGAGCATCTATGTTTGTATCAGTATCGTGTGTTACATAATCTGCATTGTCGGATGTTCTACTGTTGAAATTCCCATTTAAAATAATATGACATTGACCTTTTGAAACGTTATGAATATGTATAATAGAATCTAATAATCTATCAAAAATTCCATGTTCAACTAATGCTTGTCGTCCACTGCTCTCTGGTAAAACATAGCACAAACCTACAAATAAAACATATTGCAAATTTAAAGTACCACCTTTAATTTTGATCCATATTATGTCGTCTTCGCTTTGAAAAAAGAGAGTATCATCAGTTACAAAA
Source organism: Cyrtodaria siliqua (assembly GCA_037043455.1). Taxonomy (NCBI): domain Eukaryota; kingdom Metazoa; phylum Mollusca; class Bivalvia; order Adapedonta; family Hiatellidae; genus Cyrtodaria; species Cyrtodaria siliqua. Next base: position 12,094 of record JAWPHD010013307.1, read on the forward strand.
CTGCTACGAATATATAGTATTACCTGAGTCTCGTTTATTATTAGGATTTTTCTTCGTTCTGTGTAAAGGGAAACAATCAACATTTGTAACATCATAATCTAATAACACATTTGACCATGTTTCTGCAAAAAGAACAATATCATTGTTATTAAATAAAGAAATTAACTCTTTATAATTCAGTTTATTTGTCCGCTTATACACCAAGCCTTGACTATTTAGTAAGGCAACACGAAGTTTCACCTTCTCCTGATTGTCCTAATTCTGCACCCCATGTGCATCCTTTTGTGGTTCTAGGTCAGGCGCATTGATGACCGTCTGTTGTTGTTAATTTAAAGCAGTTAGCCCGTCCATCTCGTAATTTGATTGTCGCAGACAAAATGCCGCGATTGACTGAGCTCTACTTCTATCACTGGTCTAGAAATATGCCCACCTGCAAGATAATTGTTGTTTTTATTTCAGGTGGATACATTGTTCTGGTAGCCTGGCGGGTGTGTATGTTCACTCTTGTCATCACTAACATTACAATGCCATAAACATCGTTGTTTTTATTTCAGGTGGATACATTGTTCTGGTAGCCTGGCGGGTGTGTATGTTCCCTCCTGTCATCACTAACATTACAATGCCATAAATATCGTTGTTTTTATTTCAGGTGGATACATTGTTCTGGTAGCCTGGCGGGTGTGTATGTTCCCTCCTGTCATCACTAACATTACAATGCCATAAACATCGTTGCTTTTATTTCAGATGGATACATTGTTCTGGTAGCCTGGCGGGTGTGTATGTTCCCTCCTGTCATCACTAACATTACAATGCCATAAACATCATTGTTTTTATTTTAGGTGGATACATTGTTCTGGTAGCCTGGCGGGTGTGTATGTTCCCTCCTGTCATCTCTTACATTACAATGCCATAAACATCGTTGTTTTTATTTCAGGTGGATACATTGTTCTGGTAGCCTGGCGGGTGTGTATGTTCCCTCCTGTCATCACTAACATTACAATGCCATAAACGTCGTGTTTTTATTTTAGGTGGATACATTGTTCTGGTACTTCGACAGATGTGGCTGCAAACGAACGAAGATTATAAAAACCTCGAGCCTTTAATGGACGAACTGGAATCCGGTGGGAAGTGGAAGAAAGTATGTAGAGATATTGGTCCGAGTCTAATTTGTCCTGGTGTTGGTTCAGGGATCTACGGTGATAACGAGACGATTGTGTATAAATACCAAATCCTTTGAAACAGTCAATGTTTGCAAGACATGAGTCAAAGCAAGATTTCAGAATGTGTAATGTATTGATACTTTCCGAAAAAAGAAAGACAATAAAATGCAATACTAGCTCAGCCTTTTATTTTATTCATTGCGGCATAAACTATGACTTCCGGGCTTCCTCTTTAAGATCATCTTTGGTTTAGGAAAGCCATTTTAGAACCAGTGAAGTAGTTGTGAATGTCCATCATTGGGTTGATTATGTTATTGTTTATTTTCACCAGTTTTCACGCACAATGTGATATATTTGTGCTGACGTGTCGTAAAACAGCATTCATTCATACTTTTGTATGACAAATTTCCTGATACACATTTTGTAAAGTGGTCAGGACACTTAACAGACCCCTTTAACGTGTGTAATTTAAAGATCACGTCTCCATAAAATGAAGGCTGTGATATTCCTAGACACAGGAATGTTGTTACGATGGTGTTGTACTTCTACACCTGGTAATCACTGGGGGCAATAGAACTTCGAGAAAAGTCTTCGTAATTTGTGATAATGAAAACCTTGCTAAAAAAAAGTTTACTTGTAAATAACTAGATTTTGATCATTGAATTGAACTGAATTGGGGTTTTAAGGCGCACCAACACATGAAAGGTTATATGGCACCTAAAAGGAATGAACATCCTCCATGTACATCGAGATAAAATATGGAGAACGGGCCTAGAACCTTCTCACCCTGAACTGCAGAGTTGCTGCAAATTCTATTGTAGACACTCCATTTACGCTGGAGCGACGTTATAGTTTTTCTGCCACTGCTCTAGTGATATGAACGAGATGACACCTGAAACAATGCAGGGGTCATGATGAAGACCTTTAATGAACATGAACAAAAAATGATAAAATGAACTCTGTGTGTGGGGGGGGGGGGGGGGGGGGGGGGGGGTTCTACTCATCTGCCTTTCCCTCCAATGGGATCTGCAGTGGCCCTATCGGGGCCTTTATCGTTAAATGCTCTAGCAAAACGAACACTTAGAGTTTGGATTATTATACATTTATAGATATTGTTTATGCACAGATAAATTGGGAGACTTTTCGTTACACTTCAATTATTGACAGGCACAACCAGTAACATTCTTGTGATTTTTGGTTTCTGACAAAAGAAAAGTGTTTTTTTGGTGTCGAAAGCTTAAAGTTAGAGCCAGTTAGATTATGACATTCCATTTGGCGCCGTTGGCAATGCCCATAGGGATCTATTGATTTATTTGAATTGTTTAGCTGGTAACGGCTCATCAACATAATACACGTAGATCATTTAGAGACGTCCAAGATGGAGGAAGATACATAGGAATCTGGGAACCTTTCTTACCATTGAATCGATTCCTATTGTTCTGTATTTAACATGCTTTGAGGATACACCGATTTACAGTGTTTACAGGACATCCCGCTTACGTCCCCATCCGATCACACGAGGCTATTAAAATGTCTTGTCCAAGGGCACACTGATACCAAAAACATGCATACATGTGATGGTCAAATTCATGATCTGTGGATCAAAATTCCACCATGTTTTCAGCTTCGCTTACGAAGTTTTTGTCAAGGTAAGTAACGTACAACGCCATATGCTGGAATGAATAGTAATCTGTGTATACAGAGTCCACCGTGGTCTACTTGTGGTTTAACTAATTAGTTCTCATCTAGATATACATATGTATAAAGACTAAAGAATGCAGAGCTATCATGCAGTGACTTAGAGAACCGCGGTAACTGAAAACTGTAACAAATATGTGACATACTGACTGACAAGTGCAACAGTATTGGGCTTTGTCGATTATCGGCAACTTTGTTCCTAGGTAAATTACAAATACCGGACTGCCAAGTCTCACGCATTGGGTGTGAGACAAATGCATTTGTGTGTCAAATCACGCTCACACGCATACATTCTACGTTCTGACGCATCTGAAAATTTGATCAAAACAGTTTTTGTCTGAGATTTTTAAAATAAAATGTAGTATAATTTATAGCAAAAATCGACAAAATTTAGTAGGCCTATAGTTTAAACAGGATTTCCATATCACTTCCGTATATTGTGCGACTTAAAATAATTCAGTTCAGAATGAGTGGTCAATATGACATTCAAACACAGACCGTCTCGGACTTGAGCGGGCTTCACCCCCACTGACCCCATAACCAAGTGGCAACCGCCCCCTTGGCTCCAGTGGCAACCGCCCCCTTGGCTCCCATCTCACGTTTGACTTTCACTGGGCTTTGACAGCTATGCTAGTAAAGTCTTGCAGATGACAGATCTCGTGTGTGGATTGTTGGCTCATCATTAGTAAAGAAAGCTTTCACACATGCTCGGCATGCATGTGTGATGGACGAGCATGTGTGATGGAGACTTACTCCATTAGATGGAGTGAGTCTGATGGAGTGAGTCTGGGGTTAGGAAGATACAGAGATTCTGCTTGGTGACAAGAGAAGGGTGGTATGCGTTGCTGCCAAGTGTTGAAGACATTAAAGTTGTTATCTCTGGGGGACCACCCACGAGGCAATGACACAGGTCAGGTACCTTCAGAAAAATTAAGGACAATTGTTAAAAGACTACGACATAAAAGACTTGATTTCTGAAGTTACGCTCGTTTGGTCACATATTCTGTTGCGCTTATACTACAATAATCCGAGCCTAAAAACCTTCTTTTGCGGCTTTATAGGTACACATCCAGATGAAATATCAAAAATCGTAGAAAGGGCTGGTAAGGTCAGAGAAGGCTAGGATTAATACTACAATTTCATTAAAATCATATCCTAATTACGCTTTGATACTCTCCGCCTTAGTAGAGTAGAGTATCGTAACGTGATAAAGGGTTTGATTGTAATGACATTGGCTTATAGTAAGAAACGAAAAATCACATAAAGCTTTGCACAAAGTCAGGATTAGGGTAAACAGTCAAGTTGCGACAGAGGTTCTTAGACTGAATGGTGGCTGTATTAGATACCCCGACATTGTTGAGTCCGATACTGGTCTATTCAGTGATGGAAACCCGGTACATTTGTCACATCAAGGCAATGACTTGTTTCTGTACAGACTGGCACAAGGACTGCAGCGTTTTTTTAAGTACATATACCAGATTTCACCTTTAGTTTCAGAAAGCGGCCCACGGCTTTAATAAAATGAATGCAACTTATAGTTGACAGTCACGTTTTTAGCATATATATAATATAACTTCTATATAAGGTTATTTACTTATCCTTTATACAATTTGATTTGAATTTGTAATTTAAATCCCTTGTGGGGTACTTTGTAATTGGCAATACAATGTTAACCAATTATAACCACTTTTGTTGTTGAAAATCAATTTATTTTGTATTTTTTTGTTTCATGGTAATTTTGTATGCTAACCAATTTTGGTTGCAAGCCACTTGTGGGTTACTGATAATGCTATAGCCTATAATTGGGTCGTTTGTTGAAATGTTGTCGACCATATTTGGGTCATATGTTGAATGTTGTCGACCATATTGAGTCATTTCTTGAATGTTGTCGACCATATTTGGGTCATTTGTTGAATGGTGTTGTTGTTGGCCAGACAAATCTCTTTGATTGTCAGTTAAGCGCACCAGCCAATCCTCCATTTGAGGACTTGTTACTTTTCACTGATGATCTCTGCTTCCCCCATTTAATGGCGGTGCTTCTCACGGTGCCTCTATCACTACTTGTGGACTATGGCTGTACGTCATGGTCACAGAAGGGTGTAGTAATTATTTTACGAGAACATTTTGAAGGAAAGCAACTAAATTTTAAATATTTGGCCTGTGAACATCTGTTCCCACTCATGGTTCACTGAGTACAGTTTTCATTCACTTCAAAATTGTCTGAGCTATGACCATTTTTCAAGAATGTTTATAAATGTCGTTATACCCACGTTTTTGAAACCAAGAGGTCAATGACCTTGAAGCTCTACTGATAGCTAGATCACCATTCCTGTGAAGTTTCATGAAAATCCGTCAAGTAGTTTCATAGGAGTAGTCGCTACACGCTTTTACTATGTAACACTATGTAAACAAAGATGGCTGCTGGCAGCCATGTTTAACGTTGAATCAAAATGATTTTCGACAATGACCAACATCATGTCATGCTGATTGGTTTAGAAAAAGTCCCATATCAATATCACTTATAGTTTTCAGGAAGTAGTCGCTACAAATTTGTTTAAAATCTATTTTTAGCGGTGGTGGCCATCTTGTTTTTCTGGCCGGCCTGACATTTTGCTAGGATCAACTAGACATCAAGAGCAACATTCCTGTGAAGTTTCATGAAAATTCGTCACCTAGTTTCAAAGGAGTAGTCGCCACAAAAAAAGTTAACAGACGGACGCACGCCGCCCCACGGGTATATTAAAATCGCCTCCGTCCGTCTGCCCGTCCGTCCGTTACCGCATCTCCTCCTAAACCGCTGAACGGAATTCAACCAAACTTAGGGTATGACTTCACCATATGATGACGGCATGCAAGAGCAACATTATTTAAACAACATATCAACCGATTTTATTATTTCGAACTCGGACATCTGCCCGGGGGCTCAGGTTGTGGGGTTGTGTGTGTGTGGATGGGGGTGGGGATTTTTTTTTGATAATTATGTCTCAAATGAAATATGATGATGGAATTACACCGTATACATTTGTTTCCTGCTAAGTCATCGCTGGGGCCAGGAGGAAGGGGTATCAAATACACTAATAATTCAATTATGGTGTCATTTTGTTCATACTTTTGCACATTAATTGGTATAATAGTCGTCTATGAAAGAGATCAATGATTTATTATTTAAAACTCGGAGTGTAATTTTAGTGTGGGTTACGAGTTCAACCCCAGGAAGAGGTACTTCTTTTTTTGTACCGCTACTGAATTCCGTCAATCTTGGTTTTATTTAGTAAATATTCAATAATGGTGGGTGTGTTATGTTTGTCAACGGAATTGGTGTTTTATAGACTAAAAGTTACGGATATTGTCCCTTTGAAGGGAATTGACCTGTGAAGAAAATGTGGGTATTTTGCGATGGTGCGCCGTCAAATTCGTTCTAGTTATATTATGCTTGAGCCATGGTCATTTTATTCCAATAAATATAAACTAAGTTCAGTATTGCGTCTCTTTCATAGCCCATATTCAATAATGGTAGTTTGATACATACACACATATTTCAACATCCAGTTAAATTCATTTCGGATTTTGACCTTGTATCTAACCAACTTCAAATAGATTACACATGAACCTGTTGCATGTAAAACATGAGATACTGAGCAGAAACAATGTTCATGGTCAAGATTAAAGATCAGTTTGAACTTGACAGAGAACAATTGGAAACAAGTATCAATGCTGTTGGGCATCACATGTCACAGACCTAGACAAATGTGCACAGCTACTTGTTTTCAATTGGGTCACCAGCGTATAACAGAACAGATAAGAAATAGTTTTAAAATAGTTTATAAAAATGTCTAAACTGTACAATGGGAATGACAAACAATAAGAATATCCTCAAATATCAACAGAGTAACAGTCAAAATACATCAAAGCACAGGACGATGAGTCTTTAAAGCAGAACACTTCGCAATTAAACTGTATTTGCATGTTGGTTATTGTTTTGAGATTTAACTTGAAGTAAAGCATACTTCATTACTAACCTATGCTGTTTAAATAAATCAAGATGAATATTTTGAACAGTATACAACAATAATTCTATAAACAGAATATTAAATGCATCATTTTCGAGAATATAATGTGAATCTGTTCACCTTTACATCACGTAGAACAAATCCTTTTCTTTTTGTAAATTACCTTTTACTTAACACTTTGTTGCTATAATGCTTATGTAAGTTAATTGTTTATAAATGAACGAATGTAGTCCTAGTTCAAGATTATGATTCTGACTCCTGTGCTTCCTGTGCTTCCTGGCTGGGTTCTGTCTCCTCTTCTGCTTCCTGATTGCCTTCAGTAGCTTCGGCTTGCTGGTCATCTGTTGGATCATCGGGTTTTGTTTCCTGATTTACTTCTCCCTCGTCTTTGGCCTCAACCGGTGATGGTGGTTTGGCCGGCTCTTCGTTCTGTGCCTCTACAGTTTGTTCTGCTTGTGCTGAAAAATATAATGAACCTGTTAATCAGTTCTGAATTATAAAAAAATAATGTACATGTGTGAAACAGCAAAGGATATATTATATAATACTAGTTCACTTTTAAATAGTAAAACATTCTTTACATAGTTCATATAATACAAATCTTAGATTTAAAAACATTTCAAATTTGTATTATTTCAATGAAACTTAATTGCCAGAAACATGACTTATGTTTTCAAACATAACACAAATCTTTAAAAGAAAAGACATACGTTTTTTGCCGTCAAAAAACGAGAAAGATCACCAAGTTGAAGTAGGATATCTTGGTTTTATCGATCCCAGCATAATATTAAATGATACACAGGTATAATATAACACTGAATATTATCTAAGGCATTTTGTGTTTTAGTGTTGTCAAGCAGTATTGGGTGAGGAACACTAATGGTCTAACATTAGTATAGTAATTTTACACTATTGTTTTGTCCTTAATACAAAAATATAAAAAAACTGTGTTTCCGGTGGCCCGACCGACCCTATTTTAAGGGGCCAACCCTAAAACCTTTTATGAAAAAAAATGGGAAAAAACAACAACATTTGTTCTGAACAATGATTTATCACAATATATCGAGGTAAACTGACATCACAGAGAAACTTTCAGTTGTATCATCAACTTGTATGGGGTTTATGAGATAAAAAATACATGTAGAAACTCACAATATCTGGCTCAAAAAAAATGCCTACCGACCTTCTCTATTTTTTTAGAGCATGCAATAGAAAACACACCTGTATTTTTTTTTGCCTAATACGAAAATGTAAATACACATAAATGTCACATTTTAATAGGTTATATATTTTTTCTATACTTTATTCCATGTTTTACAACAGTAAGTATGTCTGACTTGACCTATCATGAAAATTGCATAACCTCAAATTTGGTATGTGACCACCTACTATCTATTGATGATATATATCAGGTTTTGCCCTATTATCTCAAATGGTTAAGGAGTTTAGACAAGACATAAAATCTGCATGTCCCCTTGATCTATGACCATACAACCCCGAATTAGGTGTGGGACACAACATCTATTGATTATACATACATTAAAAGGACTAGAGGCAATCTGGATGCCATTTATGACTCAGCCTTATTTATTGCCCAATAATTTGCAGTAAAATACTGAGGTACACCTGCTTCCTAATGTTTAGTAAGTTGGCAGATAAGATTATTTTCATTCATTATCTAACATTTTGCAATAATAAATTATCACATTAGTTATCCATTTTTCTATTGGTTGTACATATATTATCCATTCGTTTATGACCCATATGAATTTCTATTATAATATAAACAAAAATAACTCTCTCGAGGTTTCCAGACCAAATGTTTTCATAAACAATAAACAACATGAGGCCCTATTAAATGAATGTGCATGTCTACATGAAGCTGAAATGCATTTTGATGTTTTAGTTTGTATTTGGATTGACACCCATAAGTCGTCCAGACACTGTCCAGCCCATTCACCCCAGTGGCTGAAGTGATTTATAAGTAAACTGGACCAGACATGAAAACTACATGACCTTAATGACGCGACTCCATATGAATTGCGAGACACACAGTCTACCGATGATACAGAAACATATAAAGTTTCACTCAATTACTGGAAGTGATAGCTAGTGAAACAAAATTACATGACCTTCATGATATAAAAAATCTTCCAGAGTGCAAGTCAGATACTATAAATTAACTTAAGTTAAATGTATATTTATTTTGCGTAATTAGGTCAACAACTCAGTAAAGGCTAGAACATGCATGGATATATTTTTTTACTTTGTCCAAGGCAACAATTTAGCGGAATTGTTTTTGTTGACACAAGTAACTCCTGCATTTTCCAATTTTGCTCATTGTTGAACTGGTACAAGATCTTATTGAAACAAGCCTTCACATCAAATATGGTGAAATCATTTACTAAAGGTTATACAAGAACATTAACGATGACGATGGACAGTCTACTAGCCAAAGGCCTGATGGCATAAACCTGTTTTAAAAACAAATATAAACAAAGAAACTACATGTACAAAATAAGTGCAGTATCAGAGAAATGATGCTGTAAATATATATTAAGTGTAGGAAAGGGTGAGTAAATATATATTTTTTGTGGAGTGACGAAAAGGTAACTTTATATAATATAATTTCAAGCTAATTAAAATATATATTCTGTAAATATGTTTTGAAATGTAGAGATTTAATATTATAACATGCTTATCAATAAACAAGGGGAAGCTGTATTTATCACATTAAACGGATTCTGAGATTGGAATAAAGTCATGACATAAATATTTATTATCAAATTAATTAAGTCATTGGCAAAAATGGTATGATGCTCGGAGAGCTGTCACATCATATCATATTTACCATATTATATATTATTAATGTTTAGTAAATTCAGTAATAAATAAGCACTGTAAGAATCTCTATTTACCATATCAGCGATACATGCAGTAAATGTTTAAAACATTTCTTATATTAATACATGTATTTTGCAAAAGATTTTCATATAATACATAAATAACAGCATGCAATGTGTGTGACTATTTGTCAAATGGTTATTACATGTAGCAAATCATGTGCATGTAGGGATTTGTTGTAAAAGGAAATGGACATCTCACAAAGCAGCCTGACTTATATGGGGCAAATTGTTAACAACTACAGATGTAAAGAGTACCAGGAGACTGTACTCTGTGTTTATAATTCATTTCTGGTGTCCTTCACAGTTCAGTGTCAGTGTCTTTCACAGAACACTGTCAGTGTCTTTCAAAGTTCAGTTTTAGTGTCTTTCACAGAACACTGTCAGTGTCAGTGACAGTTTTGGGGTTTGGTCTGGCTGGTTAAAGATGTTTATACTGTCTATAGAATTTGGATTCTCAAAATGTGTAAGTTACATGTATATAAATCATCATCAGTAGATGGCTGGTTAAAGACGTTTATACTGTCTACAGAAAGAGGATTCTCAAAATGTGTAAGTTATATATATACCTCATCCTCCGTAGGTTTAGACATAGTGACATGTTTATGAATATTGACTGTGACATGTTTATGAATAATATCAGTGCCATGGTTAAGAATATTGACATATATGTGTTTATGCATATTGACACTGCCATGTTTATGATTATTGACAGTGCGATGTTTATGATTATTATATAACCTATAAATAGACGCGTTTTCATTGGCTAAAAAGTAATTTTTTAGAAAAAATATCTAGCGATATTGACCTGTTTTTTTGATATTGACCTGTTTTTTTGATATTGACCTGTTTTATATAATTGTTTTTTTGATATTGACCTGTTTTATATAATTGTAAATTGAGGGTTATATAATAAAACAGTTATGGACTTTTCAGCTGTTATACATGATGTTGATATGTACCAAAAAATCATTATTGACCTCGGCTATCGCCTCGGTCAATAATGATTTTTTTGGTGCATATCACATCATGTATAACAGCTGAAAAGTCCATAATTGTATAATATTGACTGATATGTTTATGAATAATGACAGTGTCATGTTTATGAATACTGACAGTGTCATGTTAATGAATACTGACAGTGCCATGTTTATGCATATTGACACAGTCACTGCCATGTTTATGAATATTGACAGTGCCATGTTTATGAATATTGACAGAAATGTGTTTATGAATAATGACACTGCCATGTTTATGAATAATGACATTGACATGTTTATGAATATTGACACTGCCATGTTTATGAATAATGACACTGCCATGTTTATGAATAATGACACTGCCATGTTTATGAATATTGACAGTGTCATGTTTATGAATATTGACAGTGTCATGTTTATGAATATTGACAGTGAAATGTTTATGAATATTGACAGTGTCATGTTTATGAATATTGACAGTGAAATATTTATGAATATTGACAGTGAAATATTTATGAATATTGACAGTGTCATGTTTATGAATATTGACAGTGTCATGTTTATGAATATTGACAGTGAAATATTTATGAATATTGACAGTGAAATATTTATGAATATTGACAGTGCCATGTTTTATGAATAATGACTGTGACATATTTATGAATAGTGACAGTGATATGTTTAAAAATATTGACTGTGACATGTTTATGTTATAAATAATGAAATCATCATGTTAAAGGGACATACGGCAATCTTTAATTTTATAACAAGCTGTAAAATTTGCGTCTTGATCCAGTATCATTTTGACTTTATACCTGCTCGCATATTTAATTAAATACAATTTTGAGTTTTAATTTTACATTTTTTTCCTGCCAAATGTTTAAACATATTTTTGGTGCAATATAATCAACATGTATAGAATTAATTTGCCTTTTGAAAACTATGGTGACTAATAATTAATGCTTATGATTTATGTGGAAAAACTAATTGGGCGTTACGAGTATTAAAACAAATCAAGATTGCCGTGTATCCCCTATAATGCGTATTGACAATGACATGCTTGCAAAAAAAAATAATATATATAGTTGAAAGCACCTTAATATTGTATTGATCTAGAATGGAATATTTATGAAAACATGGCCAACATCAATACACATATATGCAACCAGCTCTACTCAACAAACAGAAGGGATTGAAAGATGGAGATGTTAATGAAGTTACCTTTGATTAGTTGTGACTGTTAAACTAGACCTCTGTTAGAAACAATAAATCACTCATAAATATAGTTGTTACTATGGTTAGCGAAACAAGAAATGGGGATGACAGATATGTAAGATGTCATAGGAGATTTTAGTAACTGTTTATATATATGTAATGATATGCTATCTATGTTTTTGAACAAAAATCTATAATAAGAAAGAAGTAAGAGGTGATGATGTTAGCAGAAATAGGCTAGAAGCCAACTTAAAATGTACTTGAAGCTGTATTTTGTATATTCACAATTGTTATCTTAATTTGCTAAATTATAAAATCCTAAAATTGTGAAGAATTTCTCATTAAAACAAAAGGAAAAATATCTAAATATTTAGCACCTGTAACATTAATTTTTATTTACTAGTAAATGTTACAGGTGTTAGAGATTTAGAATTTTTTTTTTTTTTTTTTACAGAATGAACAGAAATAAATTTTACAGAATCTACAGAAATCAATTTTGTGTCAGACATTGATGTTTGCCACCAGTGATCGATTATGAAGCAAGAAATACCAAATATTTGAAGAAGAAATACCAAATATTTCCTGATGTCACTCAGTGAGGTTATTAGTAAGAGATTGTATTGTGAGCAGGGTCACGAAAGCCACACATATTTAATTAGCAACTCTCAATTTTGGTCACACATACCTTCAGGTACTGGTGTTGGTGCAGCGCCGGAAGTAGTGGTGTTCTCTCTCTGTAACTCCTCGAGATCTTCCTCCTCGGAGGCCAGGTGGATGCCTGTTGTCTGTCCCGCCTTCCATTTGGGGATAATGTTGGCCTGAGGCTCATCCTCCTCACCCTTGTCTTCTTTGTCCTGAAGGATAATACACAAACATCTATGCATTTAGTATTAAATGACCAAACACACCGAATCTTAAAGGATGTACACTTTGTTTACTGACATAATGTCTCTTGACAGATATTTTAATCAGCATCTCCACAGATTATGTACGCTTCGTGCGCTCAATTCAAGTAACGAAAGTCAAATGACTTCTTGATATCAAGAGCCAGTCAAAGCAATATACATGGTCATCAGTTTTTTTTTACAAACCATGGAACATGAAATACTACATTATTTAGCATATGGTACCTAGTGAAATCACAGGTTATTGGTGATGTACATTGTTGCCATTAAAACTGCTCCAAGGCACAAAAGCACACTGCTCGCACTGACCAATTCTAAATAATGTATTTAAAAAAAAAAAAATCCATTGTTGTATCAATATCCAGTCTACTGACTCTAAGATTACATACTGCAATTACCAGAAAAAAATCATGTTCATTCAATACTCAGATCTAGGGCATATAGGTCTCATTAAAGCATGGCCTAGTTTATTTAAATGGGATCACGCCGCTGTCACAAGTTTCCCGTCGTTAAGCTATGCTGATTAAAAGCATTATTTTCTATATATTTACATTTGCCTAACCCTGGTGTATTAACATATTGCAATATTCAACATTTGAGTTGCTACACAGTGTAACAATCTAGTCTCTACTGACCTGTTCAATGCCGAGGTATTCACCGTGTTGCTCACAGCCAATATCAAACACATACTTCCCTTTTCCACTTGGCTGAAAAAATTAATTCAACTCAATTCATTTCAAAACATATCACAATAAAAAGCAAAATATATAAAGTTTACATTTCTTAAACAATTATATCAGCCTGCAGGGACTGAACTAGCTTAAAACACTGACATTGAAGAGAACATATTTAGAAACATTGCCTGGCTGTTATACAAGTCTATATTAAATGTATGTACACTCCTGTTTATTAGTTGTGGACAATCTGACACTGAAATGTACAGTTAATCAAAAGTAGATATTGAGATGTGGGCAAAATAAATTGTTGCAAATATAAACCAATCAATAATCAGATATCAATCAGTCAGATAATAATTATAAAGTTATAAATTTAAAATTGAATTTCATCTTTATTTTACTGTGGGCTCTGTCTATGTTTACTATTATGTTATTTTACAGCCTCCAACTTATAACTGAGTCTGATCTGACAGTAACTATAAATTATATAATAACTGACTATAGATGATTAATTATAATCTATCATACTTGTAGAACTTTGTATAACTGATCAAAGATGGTAGATTGATGCTATTTTTTCTATTACCACCTGTACAGTGACATTACTTACTGTACAGTGACATTACCATCTGTACAGTGACATTACCATCTGTACAGTGACATTGCCATCTGTACAGTGACATTGCCATCTGTACAGTGACATTACCATCTGTACAGTGACATTGCCATCTGTACAGTGACATTACTTAATGTACAGTGACATTACCATCTGTACAGTGACATTGCCATCTGTACAGTGACATTGCCATCTGTACAGTGACATTACTTACTCGGTCATCCTTGAAGACACCAACATATTTATGATTAGCGTGGATAAGTTCTCCGTGTCCTTCCCGCTTGCCACTGTTCCATGTGCCCAAATATTTAGTTCCTGTAAGAGCGTATGTGTATGTTCCCTGTCCGTGTCGCACGTGGTTCTGCCACTCACCCTCGTATGTGTCTCCATTTATATAGTAGTATTTACCATAACCACATCTCTGGTCATCTACCCAACTGCCTGTACAAAATAAAATTGAATTGTTGTTCTAAAGTCCATCAACACTGTATTTAAAGTACTGGTAGGACATTCTCCAGTACATGAGATTGTTCAGTTTATAAAATAAATATTAGCAATATTAGAACACCTTTTTTGCTTGCCATGTCTTTAGCACGTAACAAAAATGTTTATCAATATATATGACAATGTTCTGGTGTTGTTAATCCTTACTTTTGAGATAATATTAATATATCAACAAGCTACTTCAGACGGACACAAGGATGTGACAACAACATGCAGCAAGTAACTAATGCTGCAGTGTTGAGAGAATTTCCACAAATGAGTGAGGTACTAGTACAAGCGCAACTGCCTTCTATTTCTATTTTTACTTCAGATGGCCTCTTTATGCCTGCATCCATTGAAACAGATGCATTATATTATGTTCTTTGTAACATCTGATTCTCTATCAAAATGAGCTGATTAAATAGATATACGCATCACACCAGTTGTAGTGTCAAATGCAATATATACAGTCAGGGCCTTTTTCTTGCCCTTCTTTGCAGCGTCCTGTATAAGGCCCCTTCCTCAACCATTTTTTTTTAATCATGCAGTTTCCCCCATTTTTTAAACTTACCTCTGGAAATTTCATTCCCCATTCATGGATTTCATCCCCCACCCCACAATTTAGGCCAAAGGCCCCTTCCCCAAAACTGTTAAAAATGCCCTGAAAGTAGAACTGTAGAAAACTCCAGGATGCAAGAAAATAATAAACATGTCGGTAAATGCTTACCTTCATATTTTGAACCATCTGGGTATATGAATGTTCCATTGCCATGTTTTTTGTTTTTTATGTATTCTCCCAGGTATCGGGAACCATTTTTGAATCTGGAAAAAAAAGAAGAGAAATGTAGAAAAGTGCAAAACAAGTGAGCTATGGTAGTTAGTAATTTGCCGAGGACATTAAAGAAACTATGGTAACCCAACAAATAACAC
Source organism: Cyrtodaria siliqua (assembly GCA_037043455.1). Lineage (NCBI taxonomy): Eukaryota > Metazoa > Mollusca > Bivalvia > Adapedonta > Hiatellidae > Cyrtodaria > Cyrtodaria siliqua. The sequence goes on from JAWPHD010013307.1 coordinate 27,671, forward strand.
ACAATTTTGCTACAAAACCGTTTATCTAAAGTCTATCCAGGTGTTCAGGTCATATATTAACATAATGTGCAGATTTAAAGTACTAATATATGTTTATTTACGGGTTCTTAAAATACCAGCGACAGAATATGCGTAAAATTAGTTATTAGTTGGTAAATCTTAATCAGAAGCTACAGTTCTGGGGTTTGGCCTGGCTGGTTAAAGCCATTTATATTGTGTCTACAGAGTAAGGATTCTCAAACTGAGTAAGTTATATACATAGCTCACCATCAGTAAGTTTAGAAACGGAGTACATATGTTGTAAAATGTGCCTGTTGATGGCAGGATAGGGACTTTAAAGTTTTTTTCAAGTTCAAACCATTATCAATGATATTTAAGACCTGCCTATAAGGTATTACCTGTTGGAAATATATTTTGTTTCAAATCATACATTTTGAACACCAATAGAAGTACCTGTACACTCCCTGTCCGTGTCTTTTTCCATTCTCGTACAAGCCTTCATATGTGTCACCATTGGGAAGGGTCGCCTTTCCTTGACCATGTCTTTCATCTTTTTCATTTCTAGGACCTTCATATTCCTGATAATTAAATTAACTGTGTTACACAAAAAATGTATTGTCGTAAAACAGTAAGACAATGCTGGTGTATGTTTGGGGAGCACATTTTAGTCAAAGGATTTTCATTTGACAGACACACTATTTTTAGAGCACATTTGGCATAACCAGTTTTGAACAGTAAGCTATTTTTATTTACCAAAAAAATGTGTTTCATTGATATAAAAGGTAACTTATGCATAGATACAGTTAACAGTTAAATTTTGTCGGAGAGGTAAAACAAAAAACAAACACCTTGACATAGGGACTATATCTACATAAGTTGTTACATTTGTTTCATGTCACAGACCTGTAGCAATAAAGTGTGCATCACTATAGGTCACCATAGGGCAGCTGCCACATGGTAGTGGGTTAAAATTGCTCTTAGAATATCACATTTGGCAAGTAAACTCCAAATGTCAGAAAATTCTAGGACCAATAATGAATATTTTCAGGCAAAAGTCTCAGAAGTTCAGCGAGACCTTGGACATGCACAGGGTAATGGTATGGCACTCCCTGCACATGGGACCGACTGAAAATGGAATACTTACACCGTACCTTGCACGAATAATGAACTGAGGGAGTGCGTTAAAAAATGGGATGTGTTCCCAATGGAAATCAAATCTGGGACCTTTGGATCGAGAGGCAAGAAATTTGTTCGGAAAGCTAATTTACACTTTATATTATTAAAACCAAAGGTTTTGAACGTATAATTTAGCATGATACGATAATGGTGTGCAACTACAAATATACAAATCTTAATGACTGTTCTTCAAGAAGTTGAGCAAAGAATAACAAAATCAAAGAATATTATTTTCCATATATGAGCAATTTAATTTCATGATTTATAAACGTTAATCTGTTGTTGTTGTTAAAATATTCTAAATGTGAAAAATAAATGAATGTGAAATACACAACAAAATGTGAAATATAAATACATAGTCTAACTTTATCTACTTCTCTATGCAAAACTTACGCCTAAATATGGCCCCCGCTCCTCTTCCATTTCTTCGGAACCTATATCAGACATATTGCTTGGTATTTACGAAAATACTTCAACAGAAAATAACGAACTCCTTCAGCAACTGTCGCTGTCTATACCGGATGTAATCAAAATAGTTGCTTGGCGACAGTCACTTCGATTTAGACTGTATTTCGAATATATGTTTATAGCGATAGAAACTGTACTAATAACTAAAGAACCAGTCTATTTATATAGTGTACACAACTATCTGTGACGTAGTGCGCACTCTAAGGACGCCTTTTCGAGAAAAAGTCGTGCTTATTCACGTTTTATCGAAACACCATCGTATACAGAACACCGAGGTAATATAAATGCTTGATTTCACTGAGTGCACGAAAACGTGTAAAATCGTCATTATTTACTTGTTTAGCTTAATTTACAAACAAAAATATTCCCCGTGAGAGGCCAAATTACGCAGATCATTCGGACCATATACGATTCGCCAGTGTATTTTAGATCATTTTAGGCAGTATATAAGGTTAAGTCTTTGACTGACAAAATCCGCCTTTGGTGTGCATTAAAATGTATAATGTTTTCACTGCCACTGTATCCATGATAATACATAACAAATGTATTCCTACCATAGAGATTAATAGGAGCCTTCTCTGACCCTAAAAGCCTTTTCTTTTTGTTGAAAAACAACAATATTTTTTCTGTGTCTTTTAAGAATCCGTACACAGTCAAAATCGTAAAATGGGTGGTAAGGTCAGAGAAGGCTAAGATAACATAGCGATATGGATATTCCTATCAAGTGTACAGTGGAGTATCCCATCCCCATTTTCCGGAGAGCCCATGTGGTTCCAGGGGCCCTGTTTGGTTACGGGGTAAAGAATAGGGCCACTGCAGATCCCGTTGGAGGGGAAGGCCGAGGGATAGAACCCCACCAAATTCATGTTCATTATATAATTTTTTGTTCATGCTCATTAAAGGTCTTCATCATGACCCCTGCATTGTTTCAGGTGCCATCATGCTCATTATACATATCACTAGAGCATTGGCAGAGAAACTATAACATGGCTCCAGTGTAAATGGAGTGTCTATAATAGAATTTGCAGCAACTCTGCAGTTTTGGGTGAGAAGGTTTTAGGCCTGTTCTCCATATTTTATCTCGATGTACATGGAGGATGAGCCCGACATGTTCATTCCTGTTAGGCACCATATAACCTTTCATGTGTTGGTGCACCTTAAAACCGCATTGGGGACAATTCAATTCAATTTTACGGAGGTGTTTCTAAATACATCACGCAATGCCTGGATAAAGAATTGCCATATTTCAATTGACTAAATCATAATTGCCATGCGTGCAGGACTAAAACTCCCCAAAGAAAATGATATCATGCCAGTCTAGACAATCTGGCATCTAAAATCCTGTTCCCTGTTTAGAAACTTAGCTCCGCCCTGTCAATTTTCAGTTGTCATTGTGTTAGTCGACATCGAGACATTTCGAGAGGAAAACAAACTAACATGGTTGAAAGCTTCTGAAAACATTAAGTACTTACAAAAAAATTACAAGACTGGCAGTATATTATTCTCCTTGGTTAGTTTTTTGCATGCAGATGTGTTATTTTAGGTATGTTCTATTGAAATACAGCAGTTGTTTAATTAGTTTATGCAGGTATAGCGTGATGTCTTCAGAAACCTGCCAGGAAAGTGTGTACGGGGTAGTAGTACATACCATAAAAGCCATGATTCAAACGCCTAGTATTCTACTGACATGTTTTATCCAAATACCCGTACAATTATACATATTAAAGGGACTCACGGCAATCTTGATTTAAAAACTCACGGCGTCACGTTAGTTAATTTGCATTTGTTCAATCATCAATATTAATTGTTGGAATAGTAAAAAGCAAATTTTACATTATTACTAACTTTTTATAATATTGCACCAATAATATATTTTAAAAAAAAAAGGTAAAATAATGACGAAAATTGAAATCTCAATTTTTTTTTAATTGCAAGCAGTTTAAATTTAAAAATGACGCAGAATAACTAAATCAAGGAGCAAATTTTAAAGTTTGAATAAAACTCAAGGTTGCCATGTATCCCTTAAAAAACAGCGAAATACTGAAAAATATATACCGGTATTAAAAAATGGGTGTTGAACGGAAAATGATAGTCTACCAACTACTATTGAATGATGTATCTTTTGTCTGTGGATAAATCAAAGCGCATACACTATTTGGTAGGTATTTGTCACATTTATCTTGGCATTATACACTATGTTTGCCAAAAATATATCTTGATAGATGATCTGATTGGACAAGACAAACACTCCTTTTTTCTTTCAAAACAAAAACCGAAAGTAGTTTGGTGTATCAGAGTTATGTGAAAAGTATTCTTCTTGAAGGAACACTGTCCGTAACTTTTAGCTTACAAAACACACACTAATTATGTTCGCAAACATTACACACTAAACATTGTTGAATATTTACTAATTAAAAGCAAGATTGTTTGACGGAATTCAATCGCAGTACAAAAAAAAGAAAAAATGTTTCATGCGTTTGAACTCGCAGCCCAAACTAAAATTAAACTTGCAGTAATAATAGTGAGCGTGAAGTTGTCGACATCGCTCCCGACTGAGCTAAGTGGTATACATATTACGCGAAACATACTATGGTCAAAACCTAATGTGCTAATGGCAGTCACTTGATCGCAGAAAAGGTAAATATTGTGGGTCCCACTTTATTTACAAATAATAATTAAATTTCCAAAGTCACGAATGTATTACTACAGACTGCTTAGGGTCTATGCTCATGTTTTCATGTATACATTTCACTGTGGGAATAAAAGTCAGACAGTTATTTGGTTATGCTCAATATCTGTTTACTTACGGACAGTGTCCCTTTAATGCTTATTGAAAATTCTGTCAAGATTATTTTTTCTCAGTTCAGCACCATGTTTATGTATAGTAATAGGGAGCATTGCATAGTTTATGAACATTTTTTTTCTTCATATTTTCCTGTATTTTTAATATATATGGGTATTTTGGGGATGAACTCATGCTGGTAGACTACAATACAATATTTTACGGATATTCATGAATCTAGTGACCGTGAGTGTTTTGTTTCCCTCATTTATGTTTACTAATCAAGAGCATCAGAATACCCATATAATTTAATTAAATATATATAATATGTGGAAATGTACCAGCTTTCAATATAAGGCTACAGGCTAAACTACAGGCTAAATAAGGCTTTCAATATAATTTTTTCAGATGGAAGGTGGTCACAGTAGCGATTCAATGATGCAGCAAGCCCAACAAGTGTGGTCCATGCTGGACGACATGGCGGACAATGATCCAGCAGCATACAAGAAATTCCTTGACAAACAGATGGCTGAGAAAAAAGAATTTATGACCCCTCCAGAACCCCATATGTGTGTACAGACACACATGATTGTGAGTATTTATAGATTATACAGACACACATGGTGGTATTTATGTATTGTACAGACACACATGGTTGTGAGTATTTATATACTGTACAGACACACATGGTTGTGAGTATTTATATACTGTACAGACACACATGGTTGTGAGTATTTATAGATTGTACAGACACATGGTTGTGAGTATTTATAGATTGTACAGACACACACGGTTGTGAGTATTTATATACTGTACAGACACACATGGTTGTGAATATTTATAGACTGTACAGACACACATGGTTGTGAATATTTAAGATTGTACAGACACACATGGGTGTGAATATTTATATACTGTACATGCAGAAACAAATGGTTGATTATACAGACACACATGGTGGTATTTATGTATTGTACAGACACACATGGTTGTGAGTATTTATATACTGTACAGACACACATGGTTGTGAGTATTTATATACTGTACAGACACACATGGTTGTGAGTATTTATAGATTGTACAGACACATGGTTGTGAGTATTTATAGATTGTACAGACACACACGGTTGTGAGTATTTATATACTGTACAGACACACATGGTTGTGAATATTTATAGACTGTACAGACACACATGGTGGTATTTATGTATTGTACAGACACACATGGTTGTGAGTATTTATATACTGTACAGACACACATGGTTGTGAGTATTTATAGATTGTACAGACACATGGTTGTGAGTATTTATAGATTGTACAGACACACACGGTTGTGAGTATTTATATACTGTACAGACACACATGGTTGTGAATATTTATAGACTGTACAGACACACATGGTTGTGAATATTTAAGATTGTACAGACACACATGGGTGTGAATATTTATATACTGTACATGCAGAAACAAATGGTTGATTATACAGACACACATGGTGGTATTTATGTATTGTACAGACACACATGGTTGTGAGTATTTATATACTGTACAGACACACATGGTTGTGAGTATTTATATACTGTACAGACACACATGGTTGTGAGTATTTATAGATTGTACAGACACATGGTTGTGAGTATTTATAGATTGTACAGACACACACGGTTGTGAGTATTTATATACTGTACAGACACACATGGTTGTGAATATTTATAGACTGTACAGACACACATGGTTGTGAATATTTAAGATTGTACAGACACACATGGGTGTGAATATTTATATACTGTACATGCAGAAACAAATGGTTGTGAATATTTATAGACTGTACAGACTCACACGGTTGTGAATATTTATAGACTACAGACACACAAGGTTGTGAATATATAATTTATAGACTGTACAGACACACATGGTTGTGAGTATTTATATACTGTACAGACACACATGGTTGTGAATATTTATAGACTGTACAGACACACACGGTTGTGAATATTTATAGACTGTACAGACACACATGGTTGTGAGTATTTATATACTGTACAGACACACACGGTTGTGCATATTTATAGACTGTGCAGACAGTTGTGAATATTTATATATAGATTGTACAGACACACATGGTTGTGAGTATTTATGGATTGTACATACACACATGGTTGTGAGTATTTATAGATTGTACAGACACACATGGTTGTGTGTATTTATAGATTGTACAGACACAAATGGTTGAGATATTTATAGACTGTGCAGGCACACATGGTTGTGAATATTTATACACAAGACATTCAGATAAAGATCTGATAATTATAGTACTAAAGGTGGCTGCAGGCATTATCACGTTTTGTCCCATTTTACAAGACAATCTAGTATGTTTGGCTGCAGTACTGGTAGTGATCAATCACTGCCTGTTGGAGATTGACACCCAGCTCTTCGTCTGTCGAAGGAGCCTCAACCAGCTCAAGGCCTTCTCATCAACAGTTCTAACTCACTGGCAGGCTCTTTCTGAGTGCTCTGATGGGGTTTCAAATCCCCTGCATCCATTCCTGCTTCAACAGCAATGTGGTTCAGCCTTACAAATCATTTTATATAGGCAGTGTATATGAACATTTTGTGTTTGTATTTCAGAAACCGGAGAAAGTTTCCTTCTACATAAACTTCTGTTCATGGAATAGGATCCCAGAGCCAGCTAACCCCGAGGAACCAGTGAGAGTTGCAGGAAGTGCAGTGGCACAAATCAATGAGGGCAATGGTATGATATGTATAAAACACTCCATACAACCTACAAGGGTGCTTCAAAAGTTCTGTCACTTGGCATATATCTTTTGAACTAGATATTACACTGAGATAAAGTAGTGTATTTATAGTACTACTGGGTTCGCTCTCTTAAATTCTGCGACAAAAATGAAAAAAATCCGGTTATTTATACCCCTGAATTACCTCCCCCTACCACACCTTTTGGATACTGGCATCTCTGAAAATGTCCTTGTTACAAAACGTTGTAAAAAATATTTGAATAATTCTATGCTTTTAAATTTTCTTGTACGCCATCTGTTGTTATTCACCCATAATCCATGAAAATGATTTTCAAAAATTCAGAAAGGTCTTGTTGCAAACCAGATATGAGTGAATGCATATCCCTTAATTTTCGCAGAAATAACACTGATTTTCTTCATTTTGTTTACAGAAATGTTATAATATCTTTTAAATGTCGTAATTATTCTCATAGTATTAATATGATTCATGTTTTTTTACAAATTCTGGTCCTTCAGTGTTTAAATTTCAAATTCAACACATTATTGTATAATTTGGTACAATGTTTAGTGAAAATATTGAGCATCCAAAAACGCTATTTCAGAAGACTGCCCTTCCATTTATCATTAAATTAATTTTACACGTTAGCTTAAAATGTTAATTTCTAAGACAATGCCTTTCAATCTACCATGCTTAAATTCTGAATCTTGTAATGCACAGATATAACTGGTAATGTACGAGAAATTTCAAAGGTCTTCGACAAGTACTTAAAGAGAAACAGGCATTTAAAAAAGTAACAATTAACATACCTGTAAAAACTCAGGACGAAAATGCCTCAGTATGTATAAGTGATATGTATTAACTGTTCCATAACTTTCGTCACACAAAAGATGCAGCATTCATTTTACCTTCAATGGAATGGTTGTGAAACTCTCCTTCATTTGGTACCAAACATCAACACTCACAATGAGCACATAATTGTTAGAACGCGTTAGTGACAGAACTTATTGAATGACCCTCGTATATACTTGGTTGGTTTTAACATATAGTACCATATATAGGAAGATAGAAGGAGTAATATGCCTATTACCACATCCAGATACTTTTCGTAAGATTATTCAATAAAAATGAAACTTGGCAGAAGCATGGATTTGTTTTTGACTGTTTTAAACTGATATTTTTTTCATTATCTAAATAAGCAAGAGGTCAAGGACCTTGAAGCTCTACTGATATGTTATGATAACTAGATCAGCATTCCTAAGTTTCATGAAAATCTGTCAAGTAGTTTCAGAGTAGTCGTTACAAGTTTTTATATATAACTCTATGCAAACAAAAATGGCCGCTGGCAACCATGGACCAACATCATGTCATGCTAATCATTTTAGAAAAGTCTGATATCAATATCACTTATAGTTTTAAAGAAGTAGTCACTACAGTGTTTTTTAAAAATAAATTTTTAGCCATGGCAGCCATCCTGAATTTCCGGACGACCTTATAGGAAAAGCTACTGTTACAGCCGTGGCCTTTAATCAATGTATATTTTATATTATAGGAAAAGCTACTGTTACAGCCAGGGCCTTTAATCAATGTATGTTTTACATTATAGGAAAAGCTACTGTTACAGCCGTGGCCTTTAATCAATGTATGTTTTACATTATAGGAAAAGCTACTGTTACAGCCGTGGCCTTTAATCAATGTATGTTTTACATTATAGGAAAAGCTACTGTTACAGCCGTGGCCTTTAATCAATGTATGTTTTACATTATAGGAAAAGCTACTGTTACAGCCATGGCCTTTAATCATTGTATGGTTTACATTATAGGAAAAGCTAGTTACAGCCATGGCCTTTAATCAATGTATGTTTTACATTATAGAGAAGGCTGCTATTGCAGCCGTGGCCTTTAATCCATGTATCTTTTACATTATAGGGAAAGCTGCTGTTACAGCCGTGGCCTTTAATCCATGTATCTTTTACATTATAGGGAAAGCTGCTGTTACACTAGACCTTTAATCAATGTATGTTTTTGTCTCGCCTTTCGGAGAGAAAAAAGAGACATATGTGTTGCTTTTCCAGCGGCGGGTGCGTCAACATTCAAGTTTTGCGTTTAGGTCATTTTCTCACAAACTGTATGCACTAGACCTTTCAAACTTTGCTTATAGTTGTATCATGGGTGGTACATCGCAACGCGACAAAGCAAATGTGGAAGTGACCTTGACCCTCCAAGCATAGGGCAGATAACATACTAATTTTTAGGTTCAACTTTTGCGTTTAGGTCACTTTTTCACAAACTGTATGCACTAGACCTTTCACACTTTGATTATATGTAGTTGTATCCTGGGTGTACATGGCAACGTGACAAAGCAAATGTGAAAGTGACTTTGACCCTCCAAGCAAAGGGCAGATAACCTTATAATTTTTACCTTCAACTTTAGCGTTTATGTCACTTTTTCACAAACTGTATGCACTAAGATCTTTCAAACTTTGCTTATAGTTGTATCTTGAGTGGTACATTGCAACGTGACAAAGCAAATGTGGATGTGACCTTCACCATCCAAGCAAAGGGCAGACAACTTTAATTATTACATTTACATCCCTTTCTCATGAACTAGAATTATGCACTAGATGTTTTAAACCTAATTTATAGCTTAATCTTTGGAAGAAAACATATTCTATTTTGACGTAGTTGTGTCTTCGGTAGTGCATCTTTTTTTTGGATGCCTGGATTTCATCTATGCCCTTGACCTACGTTTTTAGAAATGATGGTTGTTAATATCAATGAAAGCTTGCATAAGTTCGAAAACCAGCCAAATCGGACCAGTAACAGCGGAGTTATGGCCCTTGATTTAGTTAAAAATGCTATATTTTGCCTCGTTAAGACAATAGGGCCTCCATTTTTCATCCGATCTTTACCAAACTTTACCAGATTGTTAGTGTCGGATAAGTTCGAAAACCAACTAGATGGGACCAGTAACAGTGGAGTTATGGCCCTTGATTTAATTAAAAATGATATATTTTGCCTCGTTAAGACAATAGGGCCTTCATTTTTCATCTGATCTTTACCAAACTTAACAGATTGTTAATGTCAATGAAAATTTTCTTACTTTTTTTTCTTTTATTATTTTTATATTTCTTTATTTTATTTTTTTAATTTTTTTTTTATTATCTCTACAGGCCAAGTTCGAAAACCAGCCTGATCGGACTAGTAGTGGCGGAGTTATAGCTCTTGCTTTAGTTAATAATGCTTTATTTTGCCTCTTTAAGATGATAGTCACTCGCTTCATTGATGTTATAAGAGCCATATTAGCCAGTAGAGCGTCCACAGGCCCTCTTGGGCCTCTTGTTTATCTGATCTTTACCATATTTGTTTAGAATGTTAATATAACGACAAATTAAAAAATGCCCATGCCAGACTAGACACAGCAGACTTATTGCCCATTATTACCAGGTGAGCGATCTAAGGCCATCCTATCCCTGTAGTGTTGTTTTTGCAATGTTTTAAAAAACTACTGATGGGAATTTTATGTCGACAACCCTCGACAGCCGTTTTAGCCAATAGAGCATCCACAGGCCCTCTTGGGCTTCTTGTTTTTAATAGAATGGCATTTTGTTTTTAAACAAATGCACTTAAAACAGTCTATTAAATCATTTTAGAATTATTTTATTATTAGAATTTTGTGTTTCTGGGTTTCAAGAACCTCATTACTCAATGTCCAGTAAAACCTCAGTGTGTTCTGAGAATGTAATGAGCTTTCAATTAACTGGTTTCATTGGTCCAATTTTTTTATCACTGAACCAATCAGAATGCTTCATTTTTATTTTCATTTGGTTGCTTCTATCATGACACCACTTTCTGGTATTATGACATCACACCCTGGTATTATTACATCACGTCACCATGGTATTATGACATCACATCATGCTATTATGACATCACGTCATGCTATTCTGATGAACTCATTGTGTTCTCAGAACAGAATGAGCCTTTTAATTGCAGTGAAACACAGATTAAGACTGGTTGCATCACCCATTGAGTAATGAGTTTCTTGAAACCAAGAATCACAAAATTCTAAAAAATAAATAATTCTAAAATGACTTAAAAGACTGTTTTAAATGTCATCTCAGCAAACGGCAAACTCGATTGTTTTTAGTTCCTAAAATTTTACAAACTTTCATTTAAGCATCATTGACCATTTTATTTTTAAGTCCAGCCCCCGTTAGGCGAGACATGTGAATCCACGGATTTCTTGTATATTATAGGGAAAGCTGCTGTTACAGCCGTGGCCTTTAATCGTAAGATACTGGAGGAGTATGGCAAACATGCAGTGAATAAATCAGATCAAAACACTCTGGTACAAATTGCTATGGACTTTATCGAAAAACAGCACAGTGACATTAAACTCAACAGAAAATATAAGATCCTGGATAGAGCACATAAAGGCAGTGTCAAAATGATTCAAGAAAGTTTATTTCAAGCTTTTGGAGCAAAGAATAAGGATATTGATGACAATCTGGCAAAGGTTTTGCAAGGGTTTGCTCCTCTGGCCACAGAGAGTCCAGAGACATTGATCAACCAGTTACACATACAGAACGACCAATCAGAAACAGTGACACAACCAACACAATCAGATGGTCTCTCTGATAGGCTGTCCGGAATAACTCTCAATACACGTCCTGTAAAGAAAGGCCTGATTGAAGAAGTTTCAAATGGTGGTAGCTCTTTACCAGAACCAGTTTATGAGTTGGTTACATCTGATCTTACAAAATCGATTGTGTTAAAGATATCACTGCCAGGCGTAAGATCAGTAAAGGAGTGTGAACTGGACATTTCAAAGGTACTGGTATATATGTAATGCGAATACAGTGGCAGATCCAAAGTGTTGTCCTACAAAGGTTTTTTACCTCCAACTTTATAAAATCTGAAATATACAAAATAAGTCCCATAAAATAAGCATTCTGCCTCCTCAGCCTGAAATCCTGCGGAGTCGGCCATTGGAATAAATATACAACTTCAAAAGTTTCATAATAAATAGTAGTCTGAAACTTGATACACTTTTTACATTAACACATACATTTATTTAGTTACTCCCCTTTCATAGTTATGTTCTACAGGGCAGCATATTACACGTGTTACTCTATCTGTCATGTATGGCAAACATGCTAACATGAAGATACATTTGTGACGAATTAAAAGCTAACATGAAGATAAATTTGTGAAGATACATACATACGTATCGTCACAAATGTATCTTCATGTTAGCTTTTAATTTCTGGTCAATTTCTTTTGAAAAACTCGTTTGATTCAAACCAAATCTTTTGTGTACTTTTGACTAATTTACCAGTAGGTAACGTTTGGAATACATTTTATTTTACTGTTCGAGTTTTGGAAATCACTGTCAGATTCATATTATTATTATCTACCATTTCAGGACGATGTTTTGCTGTACGTAGAGGACAAGTACGAGTTAAAATTGACACTGCCAAAGCAGATTATAGACTCTGAAGCAACAGCGAAGTTTATCAAGAAGTCGTCTGTGCTTACATTGACTATGCCTATATACCAGATATGACTCATTTATACCAGAGTTATGGTTCTTTGAATTTTACTTGTATGTACACATATTGTGTAGTCTTTCTTGTCACTGAAACTCCTCCCACAGTTTTGAAACTCTACAGACTTACTGTGTGCATGTACTTTTGGAATTATGATTATATTGCCAAAGTTATTTGACTGATGCTTTACAAATGTTTAATAGCTTAGGTAGACCTGGTTTGGAATGGAGAGTACACCTGCTTTGGAATGGAGAGTACACCTGCATGCTTTGGAATGGAGAATGATGAGGAGCAAAAAATGACAATTATGAAGATAATTTCTGGAAATGGATATCATGTTTCAATTCAAACCATAGAAGTATTCAGTTTCCAGCTTCCATTTGAGAAATTTGACCATTTCAGTTCCGTAGGATTTTATATTAAAACTCAAAACTCCTCCATATCTCCTATTATTTAAGAGACAACCATGCTAAGATTTCCAATCGGGGACGGTATGTGATTGTTTTAACGGGCTGAGATTATTTTTCAATAACGTAATTTCAGACAGTAAAACCAACCACATACTGTCCCAGATTCCAAATCTTAGCATGGTTGTCTCGGTAAAAAAATAATCTCAGCCCATTAAACCTCTCACATACTGTCCAAGATTGGAAATCTTAGCATGGTTATCTCAATTCTGATGCTTATCCATTTTAAATGCCAGAAATATGAAACAAAATCACACAACACACTTGGCTTTTTTCTATGAAAGTTGAAATTCATCGTTGCATGCATTTTGTTGACTTCAAATGACGTCATCCTGAGTAACGTTGTTGTTACAAAGTTATGTGACATCACATACTTTTCAGATGGTAAATTGGGCGTTTTACGGTCGCAAAGTTGAGACGTTAGCCAATGGAGTAACGCATTACATTGTAACTGCATTACAATTGTGTGTGCCTAATTTCATGGAAGCTGGAAAGTCGCCATATGACCCTAGCTGTTTGGTGCGACTATAAAATCCAATTCAATTCACTTCATAAAATCTCAGATTGCTATGTGAAAAATTTAACAAACTGTCTACATAACCAGTAATTGGTATTTGACTTGAACTAAATAGAATGGATTAAATCATTTGTTTAAAGGGTTCTTAATTCAAACCCTGAGGGCCGGATTGTAATCCAAGTGGTTTGCATATGCTAAATTTATTGTTACAAAAATTTTAACACGGGATATGACTATATTAAAGCATAAACAAGTAATTATACTGTTGTTTTAACTTATACTAAAACTTGATAAAGAAGATAGTTGCTTTATTTGCAGATATTGTAGAAACAACTAGTAAACAAAGTGTAAGTCATTGAAGATACTTGTATTACACTAATGCATCTGTCAATGTTTTTCCTCCACAGAAAGGGGGTGGAGACTTACCTGGGGGATTAGACAGAAAGGTAAAGTTGGATGCTGTATGGCTTTTATTGTGTCAGAAATAGAAATGATAGTAACAAAATATGCCAAAGTAAAGGTGACATTAACATTGAACCTACTGTACTTATGTTTTGAACAGTTTGCTGTCATGCAGCCATGTGTATGATGTGTGAATGAAAGCTGTTGGCAGTTATTGTGTGAGAAATGAACAACGTGGTTCAATGTCATTCATATTAAAGTTTAAAAGCAGTATAGCTTTTGGTATCTGTGTAATGGACTTGATAAGGAAACTTGCATGCAAAAATTTAACTAGAACTCGAAAAGGTGTCCATGGAACACGGATGGCCCACTTAAAGCGATGAGTCACATAATTTCTTTTCAATATTGTGTGAAAGCATATCAAGGTTATTTCTCACTGACCATCGTTTAGTAGGTTGCTGTCCTGTAGATGTTGGTGTGTATTAGGTCTGAAAACTGTATTGCTGATATTGTGCAGGAATCAACTGATTGAACAGAGTACAAAAAATAGGTCAAAAGATATGAACAACTACCATGTCAGAGCAACTGTTGGTCCATATGTGGTAAAAGAGTGATATAACAGATGCATTTATATATGATCAGGTCATGGCGACCTTGACTTTTGACCTACTGACCCAAAAATGAATACGGGTATGGGTCATAACTTCGACATTGTGAAATTTGATTAATGTGGATACTGGATACTTAGGTTGAAGATTGAGCGGATATGGTTTTTCATGATCATATAATGGAGATCCTGACCTTTGACCTCAGAATGAATAAGGTCATTCTGTCAACTCTTAAGTTTGATAAATGTTGCTACAGAGGTTAAAAGGTTGTGATAGACAAGGTTTTTCATGCTTTGGTCATGGTGACCTTAACCTTTCACCTACTGACCCCAAAATAAATACACAGGGCTCAATTTTTCACCATGGACAGTCTACCCATGTAGTTTGATGAAAGCGTATGGCTAGCCATCTGGTTCGATATGTTCACAATGTTACTTAAAACAAAATGAAGCTGGTATTACCTCATCAGCCAATAGTAACCAACATTCAGGTTATACGTAATATGTATCAAATGTAACTTTAACATCTGATCTTTGCTGGCAAGGTCAAAACGCACAACCAAACTAACGTTATGCATAACTAATGTATATTGGTTGTTTAGGTTAAATCAGAAGTTACGTGTAAGCTGAATTTTTTTGTTTGGCTAGGCATGACCTATTGGCATCATTTCATTGGTTGATGAGGTTACGCATAACTTTATTTGGCAACATGTAACATTAAAATGGTTTGACCCTAATGGCTAATCATATGTATCTGGAGATTATCAAAAAAATGTTTTTCATAATCTCGTCATGGAAACATTGACCTTATGGTTTTTAAGCAGTAGTCGCCACAAAATTATAGTTTTAAAGTCTATTTTAAGCTGTGGCAGCCATCTTGAAATTTTGTCCAAACTGATTTTTCCTTTTGACCAGCTGGACATTAAGAGCAACATTCCTATAAAGTTTCATGAAAATCCATCAAGTAGTTTCAGAGGAGTAGTCGCCACAGGTTTTTTCTATAACACTCAGTATGTAAACAAAGACGGCCATTGGCGGCCCTGTTTGATATTGAATCAAGATGATTTT
The DNA here is from genome assembly GCA_037043455.1 of Cyrtodaria siliqua. NCBI lineage: Eukaryota > Metazoa > Mollusca > Bivalvia > Adapedonta > Hiatellidae > Cyrtodaria > Cyrtodaria siliqua. Next base: position 43,463 of record JAWPHD010013307.1, read on the forward strand.
TTTTTAGAACCAACTACATGTCATGCCAGTCATTTTGGTACAGGTTCAAAATCAATACCACTTCTGGTTTTTGAGAAGTAGTCCCCACAAACTTTTATTTTTAAACTCTATTTTAGCTGTGGCAATCTTTCACTTAAATAGTACCTGTCGATGATTGCAAGTAATAAAAGACATATTAAGATAGTGTTTGCTCTAGTTTTTAAGTGGGTTATGACTTTTATGTTAGGAAAAAAGGAATTTTTAAACTTGCCATTTTGCGATTTTTTATCGAGAAAATGGCGATCTATACATCTTAATCTTTAATTTGTTATGAGGGATCCCTAGGACTCGATCTCGCACCATGGGGTATTGTACACCAGCCCACCATGTGTCAACATAACAAAATAACCTTTTCGACATTCCTTTTAATGCGAACGTGCAACTTTGAAATGAGAGCACATTGGTCGGTTTTAGTTTTGTTTATAATTGACTGTGTGTTTGTTAAGTTCTCAATTGTTAGTTATGACAAGAAAATACATTAAACACAAGATTTTTAATTTCACACAATGCAAACGAAGTATCACGATGTAACTAAAATCGTTTTAAATTTCAATAACTTCGAGATGTTGCCATTTGTTAAATATATATATATATATATTTAAATCGCTATTGCATTCGCTACGATGAATATTATTTGACATGCTGCATTTAATATTCCAATGAATACCATTACCTTCGGAATACCTCATGATATGCCCTTTAATGGTTTTCATTGGATGATGGGTGGAGCTCAACTTAATAGAATATTGCGCACGAGGGGTGTGTCTAAAATGTTGCTGTTACATTTTACTCCATAAAAATCCCTGTATAATAAACTATTTTTTTGAAATAAATAGTAAATGTGGTAAATATTTATGTAAACATTTGGATGGCTTAAAGTACGCCTGGAGTCCTTCAATATATAGTTGCATTAAATGTTGTTTGCCGATTTGAGATTTTCCTTGTTTGAAAAAGCATCAACACCATCATGATAAAGATGATTTATTTGGCAATCATTTAAATAGTAATTAAAATTTGTTTATACAGCGACAAAAAGCATAAAATAGAATGGTGATTGCAAAATTGCTTCGAGAAAACAAAAATTGCGTAGGAAACTTTTTCCAACTCACAATCTCTCCCTAGGAAGATGATTTGTTTGGCTTTCTGATCATATAAATCATTTACATATTCATTAACTAATAGTTGTACCATGGCCAAAAACAGAAAGACGAATAGCGATTTGCGTAAACTCGCTAAGAAAACAAAATTTGTGTTTTATTTCGTTTCTATCTAGAGATATTGCCTATTTTATCTAATCGTTATTTGGAATAAAATTACATCATTATTTATTTTTATTTATTTGGCTTTCTGGCGATACAAAATATATAATAATCCAGTTAAAGATGGATATTTAATGTCTGTTTGCAATGTAGATGGGTGTGCCATACCGAAGGTCTCTCTCACTACCAGTCACGATAAGCCTAGTAAAAATCGATAACCGCAGCATATAATCGATAACCTTACCTGGACGACAAGTTATTTCAGTACAATACAGAATTAGTACCCCGTCATACAGGGCCCTGAAAGAAACTTTCAACAAGCTTTCACTGATATAACGAGCTGTCGGAGAACAGCGCAGCTCGACTATTCAATTTTTCAGAGAATAATAAATTATGTGCATCATAGCTATATGTAAGAATTGACCAAAACAACACAAAAATAGGTTAAAAAAAAAAGGCGTTTCGAGTGGGGTGGGGGGGGAGAGGTGGGAGTGGGAAGGAGGGGGGCAACATATATGTGTAAGAAGCTATGTGTAAGAATTGACTAAAACAAGAGAAAAAATAAATAATTCAGTTTCGAGTGGGGTGGGTGTGGGTAGAGTGGGGGAGGGGGCAACATATATGTGTAAGAAGCTATGTGTAACAATTGTCAAAAACAACACAGAAATATGTAAAAAAATAAAGTATATATTTAGTTTCGAGTGGAGTGGGGGGTGGGGGGGGGAGAGGAAGGGGGCCAAGGGGCAACATATATGTGTAAGAATGGACTAAAACAACACTAAAATATGTAAATAAAAAAATAAATAGAGTTTCGAGTGGGGTGGGTGGGGGGATTGGGAGGGGGGTTGGGGGCAACATATATGTATAAGAAGCTATGTGTAAGAATTTACTAAATGGAGGGAGCCCATGCCCCAATATGGGTGAAGTATGAATAAGATGATTATGCTATAAGAAATCCCAAACCAAAATTATAGATATATACATGCTTACATGCAAACCTAGAACTACCTTTATTGCACATTCTATGGGCCATCACAATTTGGGTTACATGGGAGCCCAGAATTTGCAGAATACAAAATTACTTAGGCGAACCTTTACAACATACTATAAGGAAACCAATTCCCAAATTTAGTTCAGCTAGGACAAGAAATGTAAGAGATATACCTGTAAACACAGCTAACACGCAAAATTTGATGTCAAAATAGACACATTTTAAGGGCTATCAAAATTTGGGTTCCATGGGAGCCCATGGGTTACAGGAATCACAATCGCTTATGCAGCCCTAAAGATAATGCTATAAGGAAGCCCATGGCCAAATTTGGTTGTGCGTGCTAGGGTAAGAAATGTAAGATATAGACTTGTAAACACAGCTTACACGCAAAATTTGATGTGAAATTGGACACATTTTATGGGCTATCATAATTTGGGTTCCATGGGAGCCCATGGGTTACAGGAACCACAATCGCTTATGCAGCTCTTAAGATAATGCTATAAGGAAGCCCATGGCCAAATTTGGTTGTGCTAGGATAAGAAATGTAGGAGATATACTTATAAACACAGCTTACACGCAAACCTTGATGTGGGACGCCGACGCCGGGTGATTACGTAAGCTCTCTTATTCTTCGAATAGTAGAGCTAAAAACACTGACGTTTGGTGAAGATCAAATAATAAAGTTACTAGAGTGTTAACAAGGCAGAAAACCACATTTTTTCAGCAAGACAAGGGCCATAAGTCTGGTGTTCTGATCCGATCTGGCTGGTTTTCAAACTTGTTCAAGCTTTCATTAATATTTACAATCTGTGCAAGTTTGGTAAAGATAAAATAATAAATGAAGTTGCTAGATTGTTCACAATGCAGAATATGGCATTTTTCAGCAAATCAAGTTTTGTAACTCCGGTGAAACTCATCCGATTTGGGTTTTTTTTTAACTTGTCTGAGCTTTCATTGATATAAAGACCCTGGCAAAGTTTGGTAAAGATCCGATTAATAATGAAGGCCCTATCGTGTTCACAAGGCAAAAGTTAACGGACGACGACGGACAACTCGCCATACCATAAAAAACGAAAATGAATTTTGTTTAGGACCAACTACATGTCATGCCAGTTTTGGTAAAGGTTCCACATCAATACCACTTATGGTTTTTGACTAGTTGTCACCACAAAATTCCATTTTAGCCATGGCAGCCATCTTGAATTAGGCCGAACTGATATTTACTTAGGACTAACTAGACATCAAGAACAACATTCCTGTGATGTTTCACGAACATCCATCAAGTACATAGGACAAGCTTACGGCGATTTCTCCTCTGTTTAAGTTTGTCCTATGTAAACAAACATGTCTGCAAGTTTGATATTGAATCAAATGAATTTTATTTAGGATCAACATGTCATACCGTCAAATTGGTTGGTTCCAAATCAATATCCCTTTAATATGGTTTTTGAGAAGTAGTCGCCACAAAAATATATTTTTAGCTGTGGTGGCCATCTTGAAAATGTGGCCGACCTGATTTTCACTTAGAACCAACTAGACAACAGGAGCAAAATTCTTTAAAGATCAATGAGGAGTAGTCACCACAAGTTTTTCCTATAAAACTCTATGTAAACAAACTGGACATAAAGAGCAACATTCCTGTAAAGTTTTATGAAAATCCATCCCATACTTTCAAAGTAGTCGGCAGGCACAAAAAAGTTTACGGACAGACGGGCGACGCACCACGCATAAACTCTGCTGATCTTTGTATCTTGCATACATTTGGAGTTTCATGCTGTCATCTGGATCAATTTTTAAGCAGACAAGAACTGCGGGCATATAAAAACCATGTCACATGACTTTGACCACTCATTGTATAGATAAATGTATGTAATTAACATCTTTATAGGTCGTTCTATGTATTAAGTGTTAATTATAAATCAAATGTAAGATCGCGTAACTGATCTTGTTTTACTGGGTTCATACAATTTGTAAGATTCTTTTTATCCTTTTTTTTAATCTTTTTTTCTTTTACTCCAGCACACATCAATACGTGCTCAGTAGGAATTTAAATAACATCCAACATTGAGTTTTTATGTCTTTATTCAATAGTATGTATGTACATAACAATTATAAAGCATTAAATTCAAAACATATTTCCCTAGTATTTTTGTTATAAAGTTTCAATTACTCGACAGTCAACTTAATTCCCACTATTTTCATACATATTTTCTGTCGTTTATTTTTCACTCTTCACCACAAAAGCAATCACTTCAATATGTCCTGTCCTGTTTGTAAAATACCGTACACGAAAACATGCTTATATTAAATAGTTCTAACTTGGCCTGAACTTTATAGTGGTAGATCCTTGGGACTCTCTCGTTCAAATGCTGGCAAGGGTTCAACCTCTTGATCTGAAAAACAAATATAAAACATGATGAGTGTTGTGATATTGCATTTCTATTGGTTGTTACTGTCACCAAGATTGAACATATTGGAGTGTGCTTGATGGCTGAAGGAACATTTTTCTGCTTGTCACAAGATTAAATATACTGCAGTGTGTGATGTTTATGGAATGGTTTTCTATCAGTTGTAATATAGTCACGAGAGATTTACTGCAGTGTGTGATGTTTATGAAATGGTTTTCTATCAGTTGTAATATGGTCACGAGAGTAAATATACTGCAGTGTGTGATATGGTTAAGGATTGTTTTCTATCAGTGCTACTGTACAAGATTTGATATATTGGAGTATGTGAAAATGTGATGGAACACTTTCTTATCTGTTGCTACTGCCACAAATTTAAAAGTATTAAAGCCAGTTTAAAATGGACAGAATTTTGCCAAAATCAAAGCACAGAGCTACCAGTTCTCTTATACCTATATAACAGTGGTGCCTCCTGTGAGGTTTCCAGGGTATAACAATAACATTAAAGAGTATAAAAGAGAAGGCATGACCCTGGGTTATAGACAGACACGCAGCAGTCTTGACATGTTAATCAAGCATTGAAATCAGGGTCTCAATCTATTTATCCAGAATCATTTTTGACTTCAAACCTGCTGGCATATAATTAAATAATTTTTTAAGTTTTTATGTTCGCCTGATTCTATTACAGGTTGAGAATATATTATTGGGGCAATATAATCAACATATATGACCTTGAACTGATCTACTATCTACTGATAGGTTTTGATAACTAGATCAGCCATGGGAACCTGTGAAGTTTTATCACAAGAAATTCACGGATTCACATGTCTCCCCTAAAGGTGGCGGGACTTAAAAATAAAATAAATGATGCTTAAATGAAAGTTTGTAAAAACTGTAATAACTAAAAACAATGGAGTTTACAGTTTGCTGATATGACATTTAAGTGCATTTGTTTAAAAAAAATGCCAGTTTATAAAAAAAAATCAAAAAATCATCAGCTCCAGAAAGTAGGTCCAAGGTCATATATGAAATCCATGCGTCCAAAAAGATGCACTACCCAAGACACAACTATGTCAAAATAAAATGTTTTGTCTTCCAAAGATTAAGCTATAAACTAGGTTTAAAGCATCTAGTGCATACTAATAGTTCATGAGAAAGTGATGTAAATGTAACAATTAAAGTTATCTGCGCTTTGCTTGGAGGGTCAAGGTCACATCCACATTTGCTTTGTCAGGTTGCAATTTACCACTCAAGATACAACTATAAGCAAGGTTTGAAAGGTCTAGGGCATACAGTTTGTGAAAAAGTGACCTAAACGTAAAAGTTGAAGATAACAAGAAATATCACTGTAAGTGATAAATGCCCCCGAAGTGTCCTTTGACCTCTAAGTATGACCTTGACCTTGGAGCCATGGACCTGGATATTGTGCACGACACGTCATTTGGTTGTGGTGAGCACTTGTGCCAAGTTATTTGAAAATCCGTCCAGGCATGCAAAGATTATTGACTGGACACGATTTGACCTTTGACCTCTAAGTGTGACCTTTACCTTGGGGCCACAGACCTGCCAAGTTATTTGAAAATCCGTCCATGAATGCTAGAGTTATTGACCGGACACAATTTGACTTTTGACCTCCAAGTGTGACCTTGAAGACCTGGGTTTTGCGCGCGACACATCGTCTTGTTATGATGATCAGTTGTGCCAAGTTATTTAAAAATCCCTGCAGTGGTTGTGACGTTACGGTCCGGACACGAAATTGCGTACCTGTTTTTGACCTATAAACTTTAAGTGTAACCTTGACCTTTGAGGTACGGATCTGGGTTTTGCGCGCGACACATCGTCTTGTTATGGTGATCGCTTGTGCCAAGTTATTTAAAAATCACTGCAGGGGTTGTGACGTTTTGGTCCTGACACGAAATTGTGTACCTGTTTTTGACCTATGAACTTCAAGTGTGACCTTGACCTTTGAGATACGGAACCTGGGTTTTGCGTGCAACACATATTCTTGTTATGGTGATCAATTGTGCCAAGTTAATGAAAAATTCATGCAGGGGTATTGAAGGTACGGTCCGGACACGAAAAGCGGAATGATGGACAGACAGAATCCGGACGGACAGACAGTGCGATTACTATATGCCCCGAAAATTTTTCGCGGGCATAAAAATGATAAGGTTGTCTGCTCTTTGCATGGAGGGTCAAGGTCACATCCACATTTGCTTTGTAACGTTGCGATGTACCACCCAAGATATAACTATAAGCAAAGTTTGAAAGGTGTAGTGCATACAGTTTGCAAAAAATTGACCTCAACGCAAAAGTTGAAGGCAAAAATTATTAAGTTATTTGCCCTTTGCTTGGAGGGTCAAGGTCACTTCCACATTTGCTTTGTCACATTGCAATGTACCACCTAAGATACAACTATAAGGAAAGTTTGAAAGGTCTAGTGCATACAGTTTGTGAAAGAGTGACCTAAAGGCACAAGTTAAACATAAAAATTATTAAGTTATCTGCCCTTTGCTTGGAGGGTCAAGGTCACTTCCACATTTGCTTTGTCAAATTGTGATGTACCACCCAAGATACAACTACAAACGAAGTTTGAAAGGTCTAGTGCATACAGTTTGTGAGAAAATGACCTAAACACAAGACATGAATGTCGACGCCTTTGCCGCCGCCGGAAAAGCAACACCTATGTCTCTTTTTTTCTTTAAAAAGGCGAGACAAAAATAGGACCAGCACTTTCAGAGTAGTCATCACAAGTTTCTCCTATATGTAAACAAAGATGATTGACATTGAATTAAAAGAATTTTGTTCAGGACCAAGTACATGTCATACCAGTCATTTTAGTAGAGGCCTCTAAGTTGTATTTTTAAAATCTATCTATTGCTATGGTGGCCATCTTGAATTACCGGCTGACCTTGTTTTTACTTAGGACCAACTAGACATCTAGAGCAACATTCCTGTGAAGATTCATGAAAATCTGTAAGTGGTTTCAGAGTAGTCGCAACAAGTTTTTACTATATAACTCTATGTAAACAATTATGGCCACTGGCAGCCATCTTTAATGTCGAATCAAAATGATTTTCCATAAGGACCAACATCATGTCATGTTGATCATTTTAGAAAAAGTCCCATAGCAATATCACTTATAGTTTTAATAATTAATAGTTTTCAAGAAGTAGTCGCTACAAACCTGTTTTTTAAAAATCTATTTTTAGCTGTGGCAGCCACCTAGAATTTCCAGCCAACCTCAAATTTTGCTAGGATCGACTAGATATCATTACAGCAACATTCCTGTGAAGTTTCACGAAAATCTGTCGAGTAGTTTCAGAGGAGTAGTCGCTACAAATTTTTACTGTATAACTCTGTGTAAACAAAGTTGTTTAATGTCGAATCAAAAAGATTTTCGATAAGAACCAACGTCATGTCATGCTGATCATTTTAGAAAAGTCCCATATCTATAGTACTTATAGTTTTCAAGAAGTAGTCACTACAAACTTGTTTTTTAAAAATCTATTTTTGGCTGTGGCGGCAACTTTTATTTTTGGCCAACCTGAAATTTGACTAGGATAAACTAGATATCAACAGCAACATTCCTGTGATGTTTCATGACAATCTGTCGAGAAGTTTCAGAGGAGTAGTCGCTACAAGTTTTTACTATATATAATAACTCTATGTATACAAAGATGGCCACTGGCAGCCATGTTTAACGTCAAATCAAAATGATTTTCGATAAGGATCAACATCATGTCATGCTGATCATTTTCGAAAAAGTCTCATGTCGATATCACCTATAGTTTTCCAGAAGTAGTCGCTACAAACTGTTTTTTTAAAAATCTCTTTTTAGCTTTTGCGGCTATCTTCGATTTCACATCATCGTGAATTTTTGCTAGGATCAACTAGACATCATGGGCAACATTCCTGTAAAGTTTCATGAAAATCCATCCAGTAGTTTCAGAGGAGTAGTCACTACAAAAAAAAAGTTTACGGACGACGGATGCTGTACCACACCATAAGCTCTGCTGATCTTGATCAGTAGACCTAAAAATCAAGATTGCTGTGTATCTTTTAATACTGAACCAGAAATTGATAAGTGTCAGATCTGACCAAAAGCAATGCTACTATAATTCAATAGCTGTAACATCAAAACAAGTGTAACCTTGAACTGAACGTCAAGGTCACAATTAAAATGGTATGGTTCAACAGGCAACCGCTAACCAAAAGATGACCTTTTCAATTAAGGCCAAGAACTGAAGGTCAAGGCAACACTGGTATGGTTGCCAATCTCATTAAAATCAAACCCTAATTACGCTTTGATACTCTCCGCTATAGGATCTGACAACACTGACTTGGAGGTCACATCAGATCGACCTTTCATCTAATCAATATTCCTGAGAAAATAAACTAAATTCAACCAATGAAATCGCGTGTTTCATATACACTTGTCTTCACATGATGTTCGAGTGAACGATAAATTCAAAGAAATGAACTAAGTGGCATTTTCGAGAATACAAAGAAAATCAAAGGCGCAGTCATGTTTTTTTAAAACTTACGGAACATTATTTTATCGAGATTATTGCGCAACATTAGGTTTTCTATATAGTATGTATTAATACATTTGGCCCGTTAGCCAGTTGGTAGCGAGGTAGGCTATTGCTACTACCTGCGAGTGTAATTTTAGTGTGGGTTACGAGTTCAGCCCTACGAAACGGTAATTCTTTTTTTGTATAGCTACTGAATTCCGTCAAACAATCTTGGTTTTTGTTCTGCAAATATTCAGTAACGGTTGATGTGATGTTTGTCAACGCTTTTTGTGTTTTATAGCTAAAAGTTACGGATATTGTCTCTTTCAATACCGAGCGTAGACTGCTCCATAATGTTTGACTAAAACGTGACATGCGCAGTGAAGCAGTCTATACCAAGCAATTTTGTAGGCTGAAATCTAATTGGCTAATCGTAAGGTCAACCTGACATGACCTCCAATGCAGTGTTGTCAGATACTTATTAGTGTAGAGTATCGTAGCTTGATAAAGGGTCTAATTTTAATGAGATTGGTATAGTTGCATAGCTAATGATCATATGTAACAACTCCCCAAATATCAAATCAACCTGTGGGATAGTAACTATATAGGTTATGATGTTCTGGCAAACTATGACAAACTTCTTAACCGAAAGCTGACGTTGCCTGTCCATCAACCATTCTGCCACCCCGCCATCCAACAACACTTGCCAGCTTAAGAACTGGATTTATCCGTTGGAAAATATGATAACAAAGCACTTACCTTGAAATGTGAATTTAGGGAACTTGGTCATATCCTGATCCTTGGCATTGTACTGTTTCTCTAGCCGGAGAAGCTGGGCATCTAGATCTTGCTGTGCTTTGGGTGTAATATCTACGATTTTACCACCAGCTGCCCTTTATAACAAAATCATTCCCATATTATTAGGATTAAAGAGATAATTTACTTATTATAATGCAAGAAAATACGACTAAGAAATGTATCTTCTAGCTGGGATCTTCTCAGTAGTAATGCAAAAAAGTGGAAACAAACATTTTAGACAAAGGTAACATTTTAACATACTTTTCAAAAATAAGGATAATTTAGTATTTAACTTTTACAAACAATATGTAAAATATGGATATCTTTGTTGTAAAGGAGACAAAAAAATATATTTATTTATTAAAGAATGACAATGTTGTATCACATACATGTATACATTCAATTGTCATTTTTTTAGAGTAAGATTTATAAAAAAAAAATCGACTTTTCGAGGCCTTGTCTATTTACTGGGCAAATAAGTTGAATAAAGGCATAATTCTGTGCGTACGATAATCTCTTATGATAGTGAATACATACATGTGTAAAGGTTCTGTCAAGCAGTTTCTGAGATAATGGGCTTACCAAAAACGGTTAAAGAAGAAATCAAGTATTTAAAGAAAATGGGCAAAACTTGTCAAAATAGCCTGCATAATTCTGTGACTTGCTTGTAGCAGATCATTTATTTATACTGAATATATATGTGAAGTTTTATTCAGTTCTGCCAGACGGTTTCTGAGATATGAATTTACCGAAAAGGTTAACCAAGAAATTGACTAAGTATAAAAAGGTGCATAACTTTGTCAAAATACATGTACCCTGTTGCATCTAACAAGGACACGGAATTATTAAATATTCAGAATAATTGTCATTCCAAAAATCGGCGTGCCGCAGCAGCGAATTGAACCACGGACCTCTTGCTTTCCGGGCAAGTATGCTCCCCATTACACCACCACGCCATCCGATAGTTGAATGACAATTATGACGTAGCTCTTTTAAACCTACTGAGTTCCAGCGTTGGATTTTTCACAGAAAGGCAATTACATACAACGTTCTTATTTTATAAAAATACTCTATTCATCTAACTTGTTAAACAAGGACACAGAATTATTGTATTTGACAAAATAGGTTGCAGAGTTATATGACTTGCACATGGCATGTTATATATTTATACCGAATAAATATGTGAAGTTTTACTGAGTTCTACCAGGCAGTTTCTGAGATATGAGCTGACTGAAAAAGGTTAACCAAGAAATTGACTAAGTACAAAAATGGGCATAACTTTGTCAAAATATTTTTCAGAGTTATGTGACTTGACGTGGCATTTTATCTATCTATACTTAATATATGTGTGAAGTTTCGTTGATTTCTATCATGCAGTTTAACCAAAAATTGACTGAAGTATAAAAAGGGGCATAACTTTGTCAAAATAGATTGCAGAGTTATACATGTGACTTACGTGTGACATGTTATCTATCTATACTGAACACGTGTGAAGTTTTTCTGAATTATGTCATGCAGTTTCTGAGTGAGATATGATCTGACCAAAAAAGGTTAACTAAGGGCAACAGTAACTAAACGGTAACGCCAACGCGAGCAGAATACTGATTCTTTACCATCACTAAACGTTTTTCCTGAATGTTTACCTTTCGAAATATCTTGCGCTGTGTCATTCTATTTGGAAACTTAACCCCGTCCTACTCACACAACTGACAATTTCAGGTTAATGTTGTTCATTTGTGTCCGTTGTGGGCGGGTTTAAGTTTACAAATACGGAACGACACAGCGCGCGATATTTCGACAGGTAAACATTTAAGAAAAATGTCTACTGAAATATGAACATTCGTACACAAATTGCCTCGACTGATAAGCTATTTTTCTACTTGGTCAGTTGTATGCACGCACACATGGTATTTTAGGTTTATTGAAATAGAGCAGCTGTTTATGCAGGCATTGCATGTTATCTTCAGAAACCTCTATTGATGGGGTCGACCCTGATACCTACCTATTCTATAATGGATCGCATCGTAGCTCTATGGTAGGTACACACCATAAGAACTTTAATTCTTGCAGTTACTTGCAGCATGAGTAATTAGAATCAAGCAGCATGTAATATTTAGAATTATTAGCACCTGAATTAAAACACAGATACATGTTTGCATTGTGTTTGTACAAATCTTACTTTTGTTTTTGTGCGTATTCCCTGATTTTCTGTACAAACAACTGCTGTACAGGATCGTCTGCTGTCTTCTGATACACAACTGCTGTGATCCCAATATTTCTTCTTGCCTGGTGCCGTAAACACTGGCTTGCAGCCCTCAGCTGGGTCAGACACACGTTTGTCAACATTTTATTTCTAAAATAAATTGTTTACAAGTTACAACACATATATAGCGAATATTAATTTTGTTGATTTCGAACAGTGATTACCCCTCAATTCTAAAGTTAAAATTTTAGGAGTGACCCCTCCTAGGGGCAAGATTTGCTATATTTGTGCAATGTGGTGATTTAAAATGATTAAGTAGTAGACAATTTATAGATGATTCAATTCCAAATTGGAAACTGGAATGAAAGTATAATTATTATAAATGATCTAGAACAAAAATCCAAGATTTTGGCACCCGTTTCATCATTTTGGTACTACAATACTGTATTGCGATTCTGACCTTGGTGTATTTATCAGTGTTTATGTATAAAATACGACTGAATATTTGGATATGTCTCAAGTTTAAACTCTTATAACATTGTTATTTTTTAGTAGGATTTTGAGGATTGAGGCACCAAATTGGTTGCCGATGATAGTGGAACATAAATGCGTATTTTATTTTTTGTAAAAAAACAACAACTGTGGTCATGTTTGTGTTGATATCGCTAACATTACCATTTTTAGATTTTTTGCAAACCTTTTACAGGAATAAAAAATATTTATTCAAATAAAATAATCCTTATGTTTTGTTTCATGAACATGTTTAAATCCAAATTAATACGCAACAATAGATATTTAAAATTCACACATTACAATATCTGTGAAAAGCGAGAATAAGATTTTATTTGAGGACGTGCTGTAGAAAACGTTGAACAGGTACATTAATACACAGGTAAATGTATTTATCAATTATCTGGCAATAGTTGTGCAGCTATACAATTCAGATTTACCTCATTTCCCCATGCAGTCACTCAGTGGTAAAAGTAGTATCTACGTCATGCAAATAATACATATTTTTACATACAACTTAGTAGCGGTTTTAAATACATTTAAAGAAATATTTATTAAGAAATGTTCATATGATGTTTAAGAGTTAAATTTGTTAACTGATGATACTACAAAAAGGGTCGCCATTCATCTCTAAGAATCAAAATAGTTTTTATTTTTGTTAAATCGGACAACAGTTAATTTCGGAAGTAGTATTAAAGTAGTGTCTGAACGTGTTGTCAAAATGGACCATACATAGTATTGGCGTTGCATACACCGCTTCTCAACGACGCGATGTCTAGCGCAGCTGCTATGTAATTCTATTGAATATTTATGAATATATGCTTGGCATGAACATCCATCTTGCGCTGCTTAGCGCTAACCTGCACAGGTAAGTCCGACACATCACTGGAAAGATCGTAAACCAAGCTGTATTGTGACATTGTACCATTTTATGCCTATGCACTACTTTTTACACAATCTATTTCAATCCATTTGCTATTTCAATCCATTTGATTCGGGATTATTTTCCCATTTTTAAAAATACCATGAGAAAGGCCAATCATAGCTCTTTAAGATGGTATTATTAGTTTTCCTGCAGTTTTTTTTTTTAAATTTTAAATGTTTCTTAGTTGACCCACCATAACATGTCCATCAAACATGTTCTTGATGTGAATTTAATATTAAATGAAAGACTGACCCTCAACACATATAAAAAATTAATTATCTTTCTTCTTTATTTTAACATTGTCAAAATTCCCCCTTTTTCCAATTCACGTTGAATGTTCCCCCCTCTAAAGAGCCCCGACACTCTTCCTACAAAAGTAAACAAGAGCTGTCAGAGGACAGCGTAGCTCGACTATTTCGAATTTTCAGAGAACAAGAAATGATACACCCGGCATACCATCAGAAAAAAAAAGTGAAAACAAAGGGGCGAGCTGGATGTGTCAAGAAGGAAAACATTGGAATTTTCATTAAATCAAGGGCCACAAATTTTCAAATTTTCTAAGAAAATATGTTAAAAGTATTATATAAATTATGCATTTGACCTTTGACCCCTTTGTGACCTTGACCTTTCGTCCAATGATCTTGAACTCAATAGATACGATCATCGTCCCATTTATAATAAAGTATGTAAGTTTGATGATGATTGGATAAAAAAAATTGAAGTTACCGGTATTTACATGTTAAGAAATGCGGACGTAAACATTTACCTGATGCTAAGAGCCTATCAACACATAAATGCAATTTGTGACCATGAACTTTGACCTATAGACCCCATAAGATCCTTTGAACAGTCGAGATAAAAATATCAAATCATTTGTAAAGTTTGACCCAGGAGCTAGGTCCACAAAGGTGGGAAAGAAGCCTAGGGTCTACGCTGGCTGGATGGTTGTATCCTTCTGTTAATGCCCAGTAAGTGTATATATATGGTTACAGGGTAGGGATCTCAACGGTTTACAAGTTATGACCCGGGGGCTATGTCACCAGGGGTGAGGAAGGAGTACAGGGTCTATGCTGGTTGGATGGTTGTAGCCGTCTGTTCATGCCCAGTAAGTGTATATATATGGTTATAGGGTAGGGATCTTAATGGTTTCCAAATTATGACCCAGAAGCTATGTCCCCAGGGTTGGGGATGGAGATCGGGGTCTATGCTGGTTAGGTGGTTGTATCCGTCTGTTCATGCCCAGTAAGTGTATATATATGGTTACAGGGTAGGGATCTCAACGGTTTACAAGTTATGACCCGGGGGCTATGTCACCAGGGGTGAGGAAGGAGTACAGGGTCTATGCTGGTTGGGTGGTTATATCTGTCTGTTCATGCCCAGTAAGTGTATATATGGTTATAGCGTGGGGATCTCAATGGTTTTCAAGTTATGACCGAGGGGCTATGTCCCCAGGGGTGGGGAAGCAACCCGGAATCTATGCTGGTTGGATGGCTGTATCTGTCTGTTCATGTCCAGTAAGTGTATACAGCGTTATAGGGTGGGGATCTCAACGGTTACTAATTTATGACTCAGGGGACCCACCCACACCTAGGGTAGGACACCGGGTACTAGGACACCGGTACCCGGTGCTGGTATCGTACCGTATCCCATTTTACTGGGAACCGGTATTTACCAGTTTAAAAACCCGGTACCCTTATCGGTATTTGGAAAAATGTGTCTACCTTATTTTGAAGCTGTTCTGGCAGCGAATAAGCTACAAACCGACATGATCGCGATGAACTATTAGTGTGTCGTCATTTTGTTTAAATATTTACACCCAGACTCACACATCATGTGATTTACCGGCATTATTTTGCTGTGTAGTACCTAGCAATTTAATCGAGAAATCACATCTATTTATAGAACGTAATTTACACACTTTATGGAACCAATGGTTATAGTCTACGGCGCGCTTTATAAAGTGGAACCAGTCTAGAAGTGAGGTACGCATTTGGATATGTATTTTCGTATTCACTTTTTCCAACAATTAAATGGAATTGAAACACAAGAAACTCACAATAAATATAATATATGTAACTGAACATGAAATAACAAAAAAACATGTAACTGTATAGTGGAAAATAACTGAAAATGAAATAAATCAAGTACGAAAATAAGACCGATTTTGTCAAGCAAACTGATTTGGCAAGTTCACTGTCATTGCTGATTCACACGGTAACATTAACAGTACCAATTCTGAACCCAGGGTCACCATTTAAGCAAACTTGGTAGAGGACTACTAGAGCAGGCCTGTAAAATTCCACTCATCCGCTTGTCAGGCCAGGCCAGTGGATATTTTCTTCTGGTCGTTCATAGGGACGAGTGACTTTTGACATTAGTAACAAAATAAATCAAGTCTTTATTGTTTCCTTTTATTCTGGCGTATTTGAGTGTAATTTATCCGGGAAGTAAACATGAAAATATTGGATACTTTGGTGATTCGGTATAAAGCCGAGATATCCAAAGTTGTAGACATTGTCGTGATTGAATTATCCAATACTAAACAAGTAGTTTTTTATATCAATAAAACACTGTAACCGGACCATTATACTTGATACGAGACATTTTTATTTAGATAAACGATCACGATACTGTATCGTTTCGTTGAAAAAGTATGTTTGCTTAAATGGTGATCTTTACTGCGATACGCATTTCCATAAATCGTTGACAAGGTATAATTACAGTGTTTTTTTATGTGTTTTGTGAATGCAGCCTGTGCCTGTGCCATTGTGAAAAATAGCGACATTTTTCTAGAAATTGTGAAAATTGTGAAATATTATAACAAAAGAAAAAGAAACATTTTTCACTTTTAATTTCAGTTTAATATCCCTTGGTTTTAAGTTTTGTTTTTGGTAAATACAGACTAGTTTTAACACCAGCGTATATTAAGACTAGTATCCTTACTGGTCTGTATTTACCCTAAAAAAAAATTTTTTTTTTTTTTTTTTCAGATTGTGAATTTTTTGGATATAATTGTGAAAAAAGTATACTTTTTGGCATTGTGAATGGGGCCGAATAACGGCCCTAAATTAGGCATAAAAAAAACACTGAATTATATAATATTTAGAAATCGGTAAAGCCGAGATATCCGAAGTTCGTAGACATTGTTGTGATCGAATTATCCAATACTAAACAATTAGTTTTTATCAATAAAACACTGTAACCGGACCATTATTCTTGACACAACATTTTCCCGTAAAAATGTCGAAGAAAATAGACATGTCTATAGAATGTTTTGGAGTAGAGTTGGTGGAGATGATGAAAAATTACAAATAGAGAAAATGAATAGACAACTGCATAAATTAAAACTGCAATAAAAGCAGCATGATAGTACCAAATGCTAGCGTGTTTTGCAGGAGAAAAGACTGGAGGATACACAGTTGTATTATCACAGTGACTTACATAAACAGTTGCTTTTGAAATGTTAAAATGATGTCATATCTTATTGTAAGTGCCTTTCATAATTATTAAGTGGTCAAGCTAGTCACATCTTAGATGGGATCTAGTCATTTATTTGATACTTTGATGATGTTACATGTAGTTTGTTTATCTAAATGAGTGTTCTTGACTGACAATGATTTACCTTGTCTAACACTAGCGGTAAGCAAAAATATGAAGGCGATTCCTGTCCAAAATTGAGGGCGAGTACAAAGTTGATAAGGGCAAGTGGTCTTTGTTAAAAAATTACAGGCCTATAGATGATGCTACATACAAAAGATCTAAGCTGCAGCCCTTTTTGTTTCGGAGAAGAAGATTTTGAAGTGTTTTCCCTAATTACTTCTATGTAAAAATGACATTTTTTACCAATTCAGGGGCCATAATTTGGTCAAAATGAATGGAAGAGTTATGGGGAGTGTTGGATGTATGTGAAACATTAGAATAAAGTTTTAATGCAATAACTTGAGTAGTTTTGAAGTTATAAATCTATTGCACAAAAATTTAAGGTTTAAAGACAAGACAATCAAAGGGCCATAACTTTGTCAAAATGAAAGGAAGAGTTATGGGGATTGTTGGGTAAGGTGCAGAATTTGATGGGAATCGTTAGTATAAAGTTTTAATGCAACAGCTTTAGTAGTATTGAAGTTATAAATCTATTGCACAAAAACTCTAAGGTGAAGCTGGGAACGCCGATGCCGACGTGAGTAGGATAGCTCTCACTATTCTTTGAATAGTCGAGCTAAAAAACACACTGCCTGTGTCCTGATTGGTTAAGCTACAGTCATGAGCTAAGCATGCCGACCTTCAACTTGCGCAACTTCTGCAAGGTGTGATTTTACATTTATTGACTGAGAAGGGGTGTAACTGTAAGATCAATAAAAACTATTTTATCTATAAAGTTTAATCTTTTTTTTTTCAAGGAAAAACTAATTATTTTAAGGAAAAATTGACTTTTGAATGCTAAAACCTTGTCTGCAAAACCAATGAATTTACAACAGTGACATACACACTCAGCGTTTTTCGGAAACGTATGTCCCTCGCTACCATTAAAGAATTCGGAAATTCAGGTTAATTTTGGCAGGTGCGAATCAACTCGCACTGCTACTCGTGGACACAATTATAACATAATTATTTAAAACGTTAAGAGTCCAGAATATTTGCTTACGTATAGTTATAAAATAGAAACACCATGCAGACTGCAGGAGACCTGGTGGGTGGGGAGTTCTTGTGAAAAAATATTGGATGCCAGCTAGAACAATTTTGTTATGGCGATAATGCTAACTTATAGTACTTGTATATTGCTCATACACACGTTATATATTTTTAATATACAAGCGCATTTATGTGAACACAGAAAGCAATGTTAATGCCAATTATGGGAAAACTCTCTTACATTTGACTTTCGTTTGTCCCAGAACGAGAAACTGCGAGAAGGGTAATTTCAATAATAAGAATTTCGTAAACAGATTAGACGAACATGGTTTAACAGACTAAAGTGTCGGGACCGGAGTATTTTCAGGTGTATACACTTGCACTTTAACCGTGCGTATAAGCGTTTATTTATCCTCGCTGTATTGCACTAAGCATTTTAGCGAGCAGACCTCGGTTTTAAAGTCTCATCCGAAGGATGAGATCTAAGACCTTATATAGTAGGACAGGTAATATATGGTATATTAGTGTGGGCAGCCCTACCTTCTGGCGTCATGGATATGTTGGAAGGCCTAGTGGAATAGCCTGTGTGTTGTCTGCTGGGCTCGAAAACCTCAATCTCCATTTTTTTATTTATTTATTTATTTATTTTTTCTGCGTTACTGTGATGGTAATTGCTTAATAGGATTTGCATTAGTTTTTTCTATCATCCCTCCGACTTTCACTCTTATTAGTCTTAGTGATAATTCCAAGCAACAATATTGTGGTGTAATGGAGATGCTTGTTAAATATGTCTTAAAGGTGTCCTTAATGTTTATCTTATAAACAAAAATAATACTAAGTTACTTATTGCTCCCCACTGCATCCAATCTGCATAAACTTCATATGAATAAAATAAACTACTTAATTGATTCAGTTAGGTTATGTGACTGATCCGGTGGACGCGTTGGGGCGATTTTTGAGTCTGATGACAACGCAGGCACAACGGTCCAGGACCAATCACATACACTTTTTATATATATAATATTATTAAGTTATTTATTCTCTCCCTAAGGTGTCTTTAATGTTTATCTTATAAACAAAAATAATACTAAGTTACTTAGTGTTCCCCACTTAAACGTCATATGAATAATATAAACTACTTAATTGACTCAGTTAGGTTATGTGACTGATCCGGTGGACGCGTTGGGGCGATTTTTGAGTCTGATGACAACGCAGGCACAACGGTCCAGGACCAATCACATACACTTTATATATATATATAATATTACTAAGTTATTCATTCTCTCCTTACCCCATTCACTCCCACTCCCATATGTCGTATAAATTTCATGTAACACTATATTGGCGTCATGAATATGTTGGATGGCCCAGTGGTATAGCCTGTGTGTTGTCAGCTGGGCCCGAAAACATCATTTTCAATTTTTTTTCAATTGTTGCTGAATTTTATTTATTAATATAATCCGACTCGGCAAGCACTTCACGGCGACAAGAGCGTGGGGACTGCCCTACCTTTTGGCGTAGTGGAGATGTTTAATAAATATGTCGGTGTTCCTTTGTATAATTTCACATAACACTATATTGTATGCCCCCACAAGCCCCGGTGTGTGTTTTTAATTTTTGGTTGTTTTATATGAACAATTAAGTTGATAGAAATTCCTGGCTGGCCTACTTAGTTTTATATATGCCTAATACTTTTTAACACATTGATTTTATACTGGCCGACGGGAAAATAACTATTTATTTTCTTATCTGACGCACACATCGGAATAGGGGGAAATACTATTAACATATAAAACCTATGTTTACCTTTGCTTCATGCCCTCCCCAGTGTGGCCTCCCCGTGGCTTTGGCGGAGGGACAAACTCCATTTGACGTGTTTACTCGCATACGAGTTATTGAGAGATTTGGAGTGATGTCCTACAAACAACACTGGGATATTTTTATTTGATTTTAATAATTATATGCTTACAACTAAAACAGTCCATTCCCTTTGGAAGGGAGCATGAAGCAGACACGACATTGATTATGTATATATGTACATATTACGTAACATTTTTAGGAGATGGTGACGCGCTGGCGTTGGGATACAATTATAAAATTATATTACTAATCCTCGATCTAAAATTACAAAATAGACCAACCTGTGCTTTTTCCAAACATCAATGGGCAACTAATTCCCTATACAAACTCAGTGTTAATCACCTTCTGCATTTCACGGCCAATCCCATCCAACTGACACGGTTGTCTGCCTGGTTCTTGCCATTATTTGAATGAATACTTCCCTTCCCCTTCCCTCCACAACAACATGTTTATAATTATATAAACATTCCATATTAACCTACTACTGAAAAGCTCGCCAAAAGGCCTAGTGCCATAGGGCGAGCATAAACAAAAACTATATCTCTCTCATATGGAATATTGTTTGTATAACAGGTGGTGAAAACATCGTTCCTCAACCGGGACTCGAACCCATGGCATGGTCTCTGGTTTACTGTACCAGCGCTCTAACCACTGAGCTATCGAGGATATATACGGTTAGGAATAGATTATTCACCATTTACCTGTACCCGGTTACATACACCCCGACCAGATTGAAATTCGTCCCTGAATTAATTGTTGAGTTAACTCCAGGCCGGCTGTCAGACTTTATATTTTCATACCGGTTCATGCTAACAGACACGGTCCTGGCTCCCGGACGAGCCCCCAAGTATAACAGGTGGTGAAAAAATCGTTCCTCAACCGGGACTCGAACCCAGGGTCTCTGGTTTACCGTACCAAAAAATCAACTTGTAACAATAAAACTCTTCATGATATGTGTGTTTAAAGTTGGAAACTAATTTGTGATTTTTTTGCACTGTGCCACGTGAGTAGTTTAGAAATGGGGGCGGGTGGTGGATGGGTTGGGGTGGGGGCGGGGTGTGTGTGTATAGGCGAGTTCCCCCTCGGGGTCCCTCCCATGACGAGATTCCTATATTTGCGTAGAAAAAACTGATCCAAACAACTTCCAATCAGTTCCGAGCTGGGATAATCAGTTCCAAGCCGGCATGGCGCTGTGTTTTCAAGCCCCACCAACAAATTTACGTTTTGTAAACCACTTCGGGAAAAACTTCGCCTATACCCCCCATTTCTCCTACTCATAAGGTAATTAATAATATGATTTGTTACTTTATTCTAACTATTTTCAAATCCAGCTGTTTTCCAATTATCTCTAAACAGGTGGACTAATCCGTCCCCTTCAAAATAGTTTTAATGCGATAAAACAAAGTCGGAAGGAACAAGGCAATCATCCTCGTCGTGGCTACTATTTATATGCTAGCGTATCTTGGCCATTGTCTAATAGCTACCGACTGATACAGAAATGTGGAAATCCATCAGACACACAAAATTACCAAAACATTTCTTGTTATTGATAGTCCTATGAAGACCCTTCTTGACTGCAAGGATGTGAATCGGGTTTAAACCCTATGCGGCCTTTTTGCCACTGACCGTTCCAAGGCGGTAGCCCTATTGTCAACCCTTTTTGTGTTTGTGACGTCATATGCCTTTTTCTTTATTAACATTACCATTCATGTTTATATTTTTGCGTGTTTTGGGTTTACTGTGTTCTGTGAAAACTGCATTTCCTGATCGACGTTTATACTTATTCTTCTTTATAATAAAATTTGGACTTCTAAAACTTATCCTGTTTCCTGAAGATTGGTCTGTGTTATTCCAGTCATAAAACCCAATAAGGACTCTATAACGACCTCAAATCCATAGCCCCATAAGTTTAACTTCTCATCCTAGCAAATAAATGGAATATTTGGCCAAAACCCGATTGGAACACTTCCTAGAATCCAAAAACTTATTAAATAAATTCTAATCTGGCTTTAGAAAGGGCCGCAGTACACAAGATCAACTAGCCAGACTACAACATGATATCATATTTACTAAAACCATTGGCCATTATGTAATAGCTATATTTCTAGATTTACAAGCAGCATTTGACCTTGCTTGGAATATTGGTATTCTTTCCAAATTATTTGACCTCGGAATTAGAGGAAATTGTTACTCTTTTATTCAGGCCTTTCTACAGGACAGGAAGATTCAAGTCAAGGTGGAAGACTCCCTCTCAGATGAAGAAACATTAGAGAGAGGTACTCCCCAAGGTACCATCATTCCCCACCACTTTCCTTTTTAATATTCGTATTAACGACCTGTCAGATATTGTTAAAAACACTGGCACGGTCGTTAGTCAATTTGCTAACAATAGCAGCGCGTGGAAAAATAATTTAGGGAAAAAATAGGTAAACTACAAGCAAAAGCGCAAAAGGGCCTAAATCTAATCTGGGAATGGGCAAATAAATGGGGCTTCTAATTATCACCAAATAAAACCGAACGGTAGGAATTGTTTTTGGTAACACCATTCGTGAATCTGTTGACCTTTTTTTAGGGGACATTACAATTACATTTTGTAAAACAGTTACATTTTAGGCCTTATTTGGGACAGAAAACTAAAATTTACATCCCATATACACCATTTAATAGCAAAATGTGAAAAACATTTAAACTTATTAAGAATGTTAAAAGGAACTGATTTTGACTCTGAAAGAAAAGCTTTAATTATACTATATAAAACCCTTATCAGATCTAAAATATATTATGACTTCCACGTGTACTCATGTGCTGACATATTGCCATTATGCAAACAAACAGTCTCGATTGTGACTGGATAGCACTAGGCGTACTTAAATCAACCCCGAAACATATATTAGAACAAGAAGCGGGAGTTCTACCCCTCCATTTACACAGAGAGGAGCAGATGCTGAGGTTCTGGTCTATATCCCAAACCAAAAAAGGAAATCTATTCCATCATAAAATTACCACTATTTAACAAATGCAATACTCTCACAATACTAATACTTTTAGAAATCATTTTCAACCAATAAACAAATAAATAAAGTTATCACCAGACTGCGAATGTGATATTATCTATTACCGGTGAGCATGGGGAGCCATATTCTAAAATATTTACATAAAGATTGTCCCTCTTGCTCTGTCCCATTCACCACTGAACACTTTATTCTCGATTGTGACCGGGTAGACGAACTGAGAAATAACCTATAATCCAAACTTCAACAACTATCTATTCCGTTTAATCTTACAAATATCCAATCTTACAAATCGACCCCATAGAGCATCAAGGTGCTATCTGCACTTTTGGTCGATTTTGACTTTTTGCAATAAATCAATTGGAAATAGTCATATCTTCTTTGAAAAAAAAATTGACATTATATTCTATCAATTAGCATATGTAATGATAAATTCATCAAAGTCATATCTGCAAATGTTACACAAACTCCGTGCATAAAGGTGCTATTTGCATTGTTTGCATGCATCAAGGTTCTATTTGCCAAATAGCTCCTTGATGCATCTGATAAATATGCGTATTTCTGAAAAATACTTATGTGTGTGTATAAGCGTTTATTTATCCTCGCTGTATTGCACTAAGCATTTTAGCGAGCAGACCTAGGGTTTAAGTCTCATCCGAAGGACTGGTAAGGTAGGAAATACTTTTGAAATATTTCGGTAATTAACCCAAATTCGGTCCTGGCTGGGATTGAACGCGCGATCCCTGTGTTACTAAGCCGCAATGCTAACCATTACACCACGGCGCTACCTTGAAAAATACTTAAATGTAGTTTAGTTCATATAGCTCCACATATTGGTAAGATTTCAGTTTACACATTAATTGGGGTCAGGATGAAGTGCTTTAACATACTAATACTAAACATACATTACAAATTGAAAAAATGTGGCATTTTACAAAGTATGATAATTAGAAAAAAACGCATGTTGAACTTCTGATTGACACTCATCACAATTCTACTAATTGGAT
Source organism: Cyrtodaria siliqua (assembly GCA_037043455.1). Taxonomy (NCBI): domain Eukaryota; kingdom Metazoa; phylum Mollusca; class Bivalvia; order Adapedonta; family Hiatellidae; genus Cyrtodaria; species Cyrtodaria siliqua. The sequence continues at coordinate 67,617 of JAWPHD010013307.1, forward strand.
GCAAACATGACTATAACGCTCTCTCAGTTGTTTATGCAAATGTGGGCTTGTAGAAACTGAGTCATAAATGGATAGCAATTCAATAGTATTAGCCTACTAGATTACTAAAAACAGAGACATTTGTGTTTTATAATACACAATATTCAAGGTAATATTTTAACATAACAAATAAATTATATTGTGTAATAGATTTAATGCATTTGTTTATCTCTGTATTGTTTTAAGAGTATCCCATTTAAAATAAATTAATTTACAATGTAGAATACTATTATTCAAGTGGTTAAGATCTTGTTGTAAAACATTACATGCAAGTTTAAGACGATGAGATTCAAACTGGTAAGACTGTATGCAGAATGATATATTCAAAAACATGGACAGAACAGTTATGAATGAAGACAAAGGGAACACCCTTCCTGGAGGAGATCTACAGACAGGTTCAGATGACGAAGACATTAGTGGTAGTGAGAATGAGCATAATAATTATGCGAGAAGGAATCGTGGATTAAATTTAGTCATCAGTCATTTGAAGCAAATATTGATGATAGTGACAATGATAACAATTATCAATAGTCAAAAGAAGATTTCATCTAGTATCTGAATCAAATATATCCAGTTGCTCAACTGATGAATTGCAATCTGATAAACAACCAGCATGGAAGAAGAAAGGAAGGTCACTAAAGAGAAAAGTTTTCGCCCTAAACATACATACAAGTCAATACTAGAAAAAAAGAAACGTAGGAAGAAACAAGACACTAAAAGTCAAAAGTCAAGCCGACATCAACTAGCATACAAAAAATAAACAGTGACCATTCAAAACTGCTGCGGTGACAAGCAAACAATTGTATGAATTAAAGCAACTCATCAGGAACTATAACATCAAACGACTTGATAACTTCCTAGCTAGCAATAGTTTCAAACGTGTCCAAGTCTTAGCTGATTGAGACGGCTTCTTCGCAGTTCAGTGTCACTTGTCAGAAGGTCTACCTACAGAAATGCTGTGCCTATCCAAAGCTCAGCACTTGCTAGAAAACGCTGAACTTTATCATTCTATTATTTTACGAGCTGATGGTACTAGAGGACAGAATAGCATGGTTTGTACGAGAAGCTGAATCAATTGCAAGGAAATGGAAAGCAAGTTTGCTGACTGTATACCAATGGTATTCCGAGTATCTACATGATGTATGTATTATTCAGGGTCTTCACAGGCCATTTAAGAGCATATTTCCCTTATCTCTTAATTCTAATTTCCCCCTACTCCTTAATTAACCCCCTATCCTTTGATCTCTCTGCCCTATCCTTTAAAAACACCAATATAAAACCTGCAAAAAGCTTTATACCTGTCTATAAATAGCTCCTTGTAGGCTATACTTCTTAAAATTTCTTTCATTTACAGTTGAAATATACTTCAAATTGCATAGATCTAAATGAATCATGAACCGTAAAAATATTGGGCACCCGAAGGGTAACTCGTTCGCACACCCCATGACATTCAAATTTAATTTCCCCTATCCCTTAAATAATTTCTGTGAAAGACCATGTTATTCCTTAAATTCTTTAAAAATAAATGATCTTTAAACACAATATTGATAATGGTGATGCAATATGATAAAATGACATT
>JAWPHD010013308.1:0-30000 GCA_037043455.1 Cyrtodaria siliqua
ACTCATTGCTAAACAATACATCATTACTCAAGGTAAAACCAAACATCATTACTCACGGTCAAACCATACATCATTACTCAAGGTCAAACTGTACATCAATTACTCGAAGGTCAAACTGTACCTCATACTCAAGGCCAATCATAGCATTATTACTCATTGCTAAGACAATACATCATTACTCAAGGTAAAACCAAACATCATTACTCACGGTCAAACCACTACATCATTACTCAAGGTCAAACTGTACAATCATTACTCAAGGTCAACTGTACATCATTACTCGAGGTCAAACCATACATCATTACTTGAGGTCAAACTGACATCATTACTTGAGCGTTAAACCAAACATCATTACTCAAGGTCAAACTATACATTATTACTCAAGGGTCAAACCATACATCATTACTCAAGGTCAAACCATACATCATTACTCAAAGTCAAACTGTACATCTATTACCCAAGGTCAAACTGTACATCATTACTCGGAGGTCAAACCATACATCATTACTTGAAGTCAAACTGTACATCATTACTCAAGGTAAAACCAAACATCATTACTCAATGTCAAACTATACATTATTACTCAAGGCCAAACCATACATCATTATCAAGGTCAACCAAACATCATTACTCAAGGTCAAACCAAACATCATCATCCAGGTCAAACCATACATCTTTGTTTCGATCCCTGCCATGACTGTTTGAGTTGTGTCCATGAGAAATACACTCTAACTGCATTTGCCTAGTACTGTGTTTTTACCAAGGAAGACATGGAGAGTGATTAAAATAAGTTCAGAGAGCTTTCGGTACAATCGATGAAAAAATATATAAGATTAAACTAAACCATCAATACTCAAGAGCAAACCCAACTTACAGAAGGTCAATACCATACATCATTACTCAAGGCCAAAGCACACCAAACACACTTATAACACAAACATTTTATTCATAGCATTATTTTACAACACAGTATGTTAAAACATGGAAAAACTACCTGCTGAGACTGCGGCTTTGTTAAGGGACATAAAATCTCTCTCTTGGTCTTTCTCTTTCCTTTTAAATGGTAAATTTGTTGATGTCAAGGCCGGCCAACCATGAAGTGCTGAAAGTAAAAACAAAATTAATTATTACTAAAATGTGGTTCAGAAAAAAATATGATAATACCCTATTATTTTCAAATAAATTCCTGGGTGTTTATTAGAATCATGAAAGATTCAGAGAGTTGGGAGAGGAGTAATTAGTGTTCTCACAGGGAGGAGTAATTATTGTTCTCATAAAGTACTGCATAATCCCTTATAATCGCCCCTCCACCTAGTAAACGACCTCACTTTTTTCAGAAATAATTATTCAAAAGAGCAAGTTAATCTGTTTCATTCACAATGGAACACACAAATCACGAGTAAACATAAAATCCGATGCATTAATTGACCGACATGCAGACTTTGGTTTTCTTGATAAATAAAATTATTAAATAATGTCTGATTTAAAAGTTAAATTAAGTGTTTTGGCCTCAATAAACGCCCCCTTTTTCAAAATGTTATGCCCCTGGTGGCGTTTATTAGGGATTATATGCTATTTTCCACACAACATCATATTATTGTTCGTGTGAATTTTGAAATGGTGTAATACATTTACATTCACTTAATACTTTCTGTTACAAAAAAAACAACGTCTCTTTGTTGTTTTAACAACTCGGAAGAGATTAAGTAAATATTACCACCAAGCTCTAAAAATGTGAATCGATTCTTAAATACTGGTAATTAACTTTACACTGTGAACTGATAATTCTGTTAAAATGTAATTTTTGTACCAAAAGTATGAATAATTTTTACTTTGCAAGCAATCGAATAATCTCCCTTAAAATATTTTCAATGCCAACAAAGCTAACGTTCACAATCCACTAATTTGTTTTTATTGTTGATATTGAACTACATGATGCTAGCACTACAAAAATCTAATAAAAAGTTTTAAAAAAATACCATCAGTGGATCCACCATCAAACTTTTCATTTGGTCTACGTATGTATAACCGGCTGGGATAATGACACCACCGGCGTTTTAGGCCTTCCCCAATTCAGTCTGCAAATTAAAAACAACAACTGTAAGTGTTTAAGGTTTTAATGCAAATACAGTTCTAACAATACCAAACCATTCCTTTTTCATCAAAACTGTGGTAGGTGGAATCAACTAGAGGACTTGCGCAAATAAGCCAACAGGGTGGCAAAAATAAACTGGCTAACCCTGCTGCATGGTTTGGCTGGCTAATACACAGAGTGCATCGGTTGAAAAACTAACTTAACTCAAACAGATTTTAGTCCGCTCTCTTCGATTTCCCATGATTAATGTACACACCTACACACTCCTACTCTTAGTAATTAAGACACTGTCACCAGTAAATGGGGTCTTACTTCAACTTACTAAGGGTCACTTACTAAAGAAATTACTTTTCATAAATTCTTCCACTTACAATTCATATCATGGGTCATCGCGCAGAGTTAGCTTCTATTTACTCTTTATTACAAAAAAACGTTAATTAACACAAAATGAGATATCAACAGTTTTTATAGTAATATTACGGATCCTAAGTCAGGACTGAAACATTCAAACATGCTATTTGCTATCTATGGAATATTTTTTATTCAGAATTATTGCAGAAATACTCATGGCTGACTGAAAACAATACACCAATTTTATTATACAGTAAGACATTAAGTTAACATATTTAACAATCATGTTCGTTTGGTTTTTAAACATTTTCTGTGCCATCTCTATGTCCACTGACAAGGGTAATACCTTGCTAAAATTCAGTTATGAAACGTGAGGATCTAAAGCTCTTATTCAGTTGAAATATGGTGGTTGCTTTAGGCAGGAATTGCTGGAGCACCATGCATCTAGCCACTTGAGAAACTAGTTAAATAAATTGTATTTTGCACACTCTAAACTCACTCTTCTAAACCAGGTGGCTTAACCAGCTCTAAGGTAGTACACTACCAACTAAACCAGTCGAACGATCTACCGCTTCTTCTGACAAGCTACTCGGCAGCTGCAAGTGCAGACTAGAAAAACTTCAATCTCTGTGCTTGTAAAATAGCCAAATCGAAATTTTTTTACACCTCAAATACAGAAAGCAAGAGAGTATTCACATCCTCATCTATAAATCGAGATAGCTTTCAAAAAAGTACTTATTATCTTATCAGTTCATCAAGATATAACATATCGGGATACTTTCGCGAAAACACATCACACTTCGGACGAATCTGATATGTTTTTCTTACCCGTAGTAGCAGTTCGATCTGTAACATTGTTTCTCTATTTGCCCCCATTTCTCCCCGCTGCTGTATAAGCAAACGGGTTTTGGAAAGTCATTGTCTCTGTTGCCATTTTTTTGTATTTCCCCTTTAAATGATCACCGAAGTTTTTAATCCGCGATCTTACCTCTACGGGAAATAAGAGTCTGAACTCTCCTTGGCCGACAATAATCAATATGTCACGTGACTATGACTGGTCCCACGACTACAATTACTTCTGATATAATGTCGTTGAAAGACACTGTACGCAGTCTATACACGGCGCCCCCTGTCTGGAACAACGGGTAGTAACTATGAAAATCAAATCAAAATAAGTATTACTGAGTTATTTACCTTTTTGTCTGTGGTATTTGTGTTCAAGAAGCGCAACAAACGGGAGTCCAAGGCCGTTCAAAGAAAAAAAAACGCTGTTAGTTAACATGTCACAGTGCAAGACAAATGTGCAGTCGTTTTTTATTAATCCTCGGCCTATATAACCAGTGAAGCTTTAGTTCACTGAATATAACACATTTCTACATTGCTTGCACAAAAATGTGCACAAGAATTATCAGTTAATTATATATATTAGTTTGAATAGTTCAAGGGAAATTGTCTATTCCTTTTAAAGTTGATTGTATCAGGGCATTATATTTCAATTTTCACCCCAGATTGTATGTCGGAGCTGCGGTGGCCTGAGTGGTTAGCATACTTGACTCATGGTCGGGTTCGATTCCCTGTGGGGTCACGTCCGTAGCATCTTACTCGGGCAAGATACTGTGAAAGTATATTTGCCATCCTTCGGATGGGATGTAAAGCCGTCGGTCCTGCGTGCAAGGAAGCAGCAATACCACGTGCTCGTTAAAGACCTCACCGAACGTCTATGTTAATCAGTTGACACAAACAGCTCGTAAATCTATGGGTGCCCATTTTACCTTTATAAATACAATTTTGAAATATCACATATTCGAATATGTGATATCTCCTATTTCTGCCTGATACCACATATTCGTTTCACGCTATTCGAATATGTGATATCAAGAGTTTTTCAATCTACCTCAAGTTGTTAACACAGACCATAGATCTACATACTAGACAGGGTACCTGTACTATCCATGCACAGACCTACATCACAAAACATATTTATAATACTGTCTGTGGTTTTAATGAATTCGTTTAATACTTCCTACTTCTACCGCACACAATCAGGTTTGATTATCACGGAAGCCTCGTTTCCCGGGGAAGGATTTATATGGGGTGCCCGTTTTACTTTTCAATACCATTTTAAGATATCACGTATTCGAATATGTCATATCGCCAAGTTGAATATGTGATATCGTTTCTGAATACGTGATATCACGTATTAAAAATGCGTGATATCACGTATTCAGAATTGAAATGGTGATATCACAATAGTCAAAAACGTATAAAGCAGATCTGAAAAAAAATATGGGTGTCAATCGATATACGACATAAACCCATCATGTATTTTTTTCATATTCACTTTGCATTTGCACACAAACTGGGATCGAAAACCTGATTTAGGGCCCGGTACACAACTAGACACCGTGAGATTTTATTCATTGTTACCTAAAAAGTTTTGTTTGGCAACTAAAAGACTCTTTTAAATGTTTGTTGTATCATATGATGTTATTAATTAAATGATTTTATATTGGCCCAGTTTTTGGTCCAATGACTGCCATATTGGCCAGAGACCGCGGCAAATATGACAGTCCTATGACCAATAATTCTGACATGTGAAACCAGTTAGTAAATGACAATTTATTGATCTAACTTCCACTACAGTAGAATCTTATTTTATTAAAATTATTTTTACTGGCGAATTCCTCTCATATTCGCTTTATTTTTTCATATTGGCTGACTTCGGGGAGGTATTGCCGAGTTTGCGTGCTGCATTATGTGGCTTAATACAGTTTAGTTAATTAATATTAATTAGTATGATGCTTTAAATCTCATTAAAGTAAAGCTCTTTATTTCGTTTGCCCTACATTATATGAGAGATTTCGTTTCCCTGCATTTATATGAGATATTTTGTTTCCCTGCATCATATGAGAGATTTAGTTTCCCCGAATTATATGAGAATATTTTCGTTTCCCCTGCATTTATATGAGAGATTTCGTTCCCCTGAATTTATATAGAGAGATTTCTTCCCTGTATCATATGAGAGATTTCGTTTCCCTACATTACTCGTATATGTCATAATATGAGAGATTTCGTTTCCCCTGCGTTATATGAGAAATTTCGTTCCCTACATTACTCCGTATATGAGAGATTTTGTTGCCTGCATTATATGAGGGATTTCGATTCCCTGCATTTTATGAGAGAAATATACATATATTTTCTCTGGGACTGATGCTGCTTTATGGCTTTTTATATTATACATTCATATTTTGTGATAAATGTACATTTTAATTTGAATTATATGTGCAAGTCATAGCAATATAAACTCCTTCAATATAAATATTCATGAGATAGTAACACAAAACAACTGAGAGGTTGATTTTTCCACACCTAACTGTTAACATTTCAATTTCAATTCAATTCTTTTATTCAGCATAAACATCAATACAATGTTCATCGCCTACACGATAAACAATAATTAAATCGAAGGTAATATGCAGTTTAACTTAATGCATATGCATATTTATATGAAATAAACACCGCAATGGGACCAGTGGAAGCAACGAACACAAGCGAACATTATCAGACGTGGTTTTACGAGAGGTATTATATAGGTGCCTCCTAGCACATGCTTAACCCTAACCGAACATATTTATAATGGATGTTTCTTTCTTTGAATTACGACAGTCCATTTAGTGACAAAGTGGTGTTTTGAGGAATATGACTGATTCGCAGTCGGACATTGTAAACCTTGTCCTTGTTCAGACTGCGAGTACTCACTCCCACCACACACCCCACCCCACTCCAATCTAGTGCCAGTGTACAAAAGATAACCTGGAGTTAAAACGGTTTACAATGGACGCAAAGGCTATTACAGTCGTGCTTAGCGGGTTAAGGGTTAAAGAACTAGTGTTAATCCACACTGATTGGGAATGAAGATAAGTAACATGAAACTGATCCACATTATGAAGGTTTTTATTTGTATTTGGATTGACACCAATCACTCTTCCAGGTCGTCCTCAGTTACAAAGGTCAAAATGATACTGGATTAATATTTATAGCGTGTACTGGGAAACGTTAATTGATTAATTAATTAATTAACAAACTAGAGATAGAAGAGAACGAGTAAAAGAGCATGCTATTCAGTGTTACCTGGTAACTTCTCCGTATACTTTCGTGGGATGTTCCATACTTGTACGTCCATTTCTGTTTACTTCGCTTTTCATACTGCTGTAGTCAGTGTATTCATTCCAATCATCAAACATTGAACCATTTGTATTTCCACTTTCTCTAATATTCCGTATTCCCCCGTGTTCAAATCCGTTGCTATTGAAGTGTTCTCTGTTGCTGCTTTTAAGCTTTTCACGAGGACTCCCATGTTTTGTCGATGCCATTGTATTACCAGTTTTGTTGTAAGTGTCTATGTCCGCATCAATTTCATCAAAATCCTTTTTCCATAAATGTGGTTTGAACTCATTCAATCCATTGTTTGATACCAGACAAGCTCCTGCCATGTGTTCACTTAAGGAATGCGCACAGGACCGATTAAAATGCTAATTAGTGCACCACCCAAAGTCGATTATCTCGAGTAATTAAATGAAACGATTTGGTTTCAATAGCCGTGTGCTCAAATGTTCAACATCTTTTCATTCTACACAACGTCTAAGTTCTCTTTATACATACACACACGCGCGCGTCCAAATCAGTTTCCTTCTTCTTGTTTTTATTAACTTGAATACCTAATACACACTAAACAATAAACGAGTAATGTATAACACTTTGTTACACTAGCAACCATTTTAGATCAATTAGGTAACTTATACTTTAAAAATCAGATGTATCTAACCATAACTTTATACATAACTAATTCATATACAAAGCTATAGGGTAAGTTATGTTACACTGGTACAGAGTCAATTGCCAATCAAAATTGTTTGGGAGTTCATTTGAATTTGATACCAGGTACGAGCCAGGAAGGGTTAGATTGCGGATGGGGGTGGGGGTTGCGGGTTTGGGGGTTGGGAAAGGACTGTATTTCTATCCGTTCTATCGCTCTTCCTTAACACATGATCATATGAAATCGAGAATTTTACCTACGTATCCGTCCGCTCCCAATCACCACCCCATCCCTCCCCCCACACACACCCAACGGCCACCACCATCACCACTAGCCATAACCTACACGGTCTCTCTCAAAATGTATTTACATTTTTGAGTTCTCTTATTAAACTTATACAATGGCATATGCATTTTACAATATGGCAAATAGAATGAAACTAAATACATTTTATATAGAGATAGAGATAGAGATAGATAACTTTATTCATCCAAAAGACAAAACATGTCTATGAGTTACAAAACAATTTAAATATGGCAAGCAAGCGATTGTATAAACATAATTTAAATATTTTCACAAACCAGTATAATTTGTATTATCAATTGATAAATAATACACTACTTTTACATATCATACACGCGAGTATATAGACACTGTGTTCCCTTTCCAAATACTGATGCATTCAAGCGATCAGTAAACAGCTTGTCCCTCACTCCCTCACTCCCTATCACCCTTACTCACTTACCCACTCACTCACTCACTCACTCACTCACTCACTCACTCACTCACTCACGATTTTTGAAAAATAAATAAATAATTCGGTGTGATTCTTAACTATTATATATTATTTGGGAAAACAGTTCTAGATCCGCCCCTACGAACTTATACTGATTTCGATCCCAATCCTTTCAATTTTACAATTTATAATAAAATACAATTAAGTTTACATCGTTCATTAAATCATGTTAACATAATCAATAATTTATTCAAACCATGATATATCGCGTGCTATAGGTATTTGTCAAAACATAGTGAAAAGGTTGTTTGTTTTCTTCACAACACAATGCATTCACACATTTAAACCAATGTATACAAAAATACAAGACCGACACAATAAATGATTATAGAAAGGCAATCGTGTAATATGATATATTGCGATGGCCCAACACAAAGGGCTCGTTGCTATAAAACATATGTACAATTTGTTTTCATTTAACTGCGATGAGATATTAAAAAGTTCCGACAGGGGGTATTCTGTACTGGTTCTACTCAGGGAAAATGGGGTGGTCTGCCTTTACCACAAAACAATCGATCGTCATATAAGGCCTAACGTGTGCTAAAATGAAGCAAACAAACAAACAAACGTTCCACAGTTGTATAGACTATGCTGTCAAGTTTTGTAAGAAGTAAATGTTCACGCACGCACGCACGCACAAACCGACCGACCGTAACATGTTTGTATTAAAGTCCTCAATGATATGCTTGTAACACAAAACCCTATCTCCAGTTACATTCTTGCCACTAAACATCCCCAATTATATGTTTGTCATACAAACCCCTATCCCCAATGTTTGTCATACAAACCCCTATCCCCAGCTACATGCTTGTCACTGAAAGTCCCCAATGATATGTTTGTCATACAATCCCCTATCCCCAGTCACATGCTTGTCCTTGAAAGTCTCCCAATGATATATTTGTCATGTAAAACCCTATCTCCATTTATATGATATGTTTGTCATACAATCCCCTATCCCCAGTCACATGCTTGTAATTGAAAGTCCCCAATGATATGTTTGTCACACAAAACCATATACCCAGTTACATGCTTCTAACTGAAAGTCTCCAATGATATGTTTGTCACACAAAAACCCTATCACCAGTTATACGTTTGTTACTTAAAGTCCCCAATGATATGTTTGTCATACAAACCCCTATCCCCAGTTACATGCTTGTAATTGAAAGTCTCCAATGATATGTTTGTCACACAAACCACCATTCCCAGTTACATGCATGATACTGAAAGTCTCCAATGATATGTTTGTCATACAAACCCCTATCCCCAGTTACATGCATGATATTTAAAGTCTCCAATGATATGTTTGTCACACAAACCATTATCCCCAGTTACATGCATGATACTTAAAGTCCCCAATGATATGTTTGTCACACAAACCCCTATCCCCAGTTACATGCATGCTATTTAAAGTCCCCAATGATATGTTTGTCACACAAACCCTTATCCACAGTTACATGCATGATACTTAAAGTCTCCAATGATATGTTTGTCACACAAACCCCTATCCCCAGTTACATGCTTGTAATTGAAAGTCCCCAATGATATGTGTGTCACACAAACCCCTATCCCCAGCTACATGCTTGGAATTGAAAGTTCCCAATGATATGTTTGTCACACAAACCCCTATCCCCAGTTACATGCTTGTAATTCAAAGTCCCCAACGATATGTTTGTCACACAAACCCCTATCCCCGGTTACATGCTTGGAATTGAAAGTCCCCAATGATATGTTTGTCACAAAAACCCCTATCCCCAGTAACATGCTTGTAATTGAAAGTCCCCAATGATATGTTTGTCACACAAACCCCTATCCCCAGTTGCATGCTAGTAATTGAAAGTACCCAATGATATGTTTGTCACACAAACCCCTATCCCCAGTTACATGCATGATACTTAAAGTCTCCAATGATATGTTTGTCATACAAACCCCTATCCCCAGTTACATGCATGATATTTAAAGTCTCCAATGATATGTTTGTCACACAAACCCTTATCCCCAGTTACATGCATGATACTTAAAGTCCCCAATGATATGTTTGTCACACAAACCCCTATCCCCAGTAACATGCTTGTAATTGAAAGTCCCCAATGATATGTTTGTCACCCAAACCCCTATCCCCAGTTACATGCTTGTAATTTAAAGTCTCCAATGATATGTTTGTCACACAAACACTTATCCCTAGTTACATGCTTGTAATTGAAAGTCCCCAATGATATATTTGTCATACAAACCCTTATCCCAAGTTACATGCATGATACTTAAAGTCTACAATGATATGTTTGTCACACAAACCCCTATCCCCAGTTACACGCTTGTAATTGAAAGTCTACAATGATATGTTTGTCACACAAACCCCTATCTCCAGTTACATGCATGATACTTAAAGTCCCCAATGATATGTTTGTCACACAAACCCCTATCCCCAGTTACATGCTTGTAATTGAAAGTCTACAATGATATGTTTGTCACACAAACCCCTATCTCCAGTTACATGCATGATACTTAAAGTCCCCAATGATATGTTTGTCACACAAACCCCTATCCCCAGTTACATGCTTGTAATTGAAAGTCTACAATGATATGTTTGTCATATAAAACCCTATCCCCAGTTACAGGCTAGTAATTGAAAGTCCCCAATGATATGTTTGTCACACAAACCCCTATCCCCAGTTACATGCTTGTAATTGAAAGTCTACAATGATATGTTTGTCACACAAACCCCTATCCCCAGTTACATGCATGTTACTTAAAGTCTCCAATGATATGTTTGTCATACAAACCCCTATCCCCAGTTACATGCTTGTAATTGAAAGTCTACAATGATATGTTTGTCATACAAACCCATATCCCCAGTTACATGCATGTTACTAAAAGTCTCCAATGATATGTTTGTCATACAAACCCTTATCCCAAGTTACATGCATGATACTTAAAGTCTACAATGATATGTTTGTCACACAAACCCCTATCCCCAGTTACATGCATGTTACTTAAAGTCTTCAATGATATGTTTGTCATACAAACCCCTATCCAAAGTTACATGCATGTTACTTAAAGTTTCCAATGATATGTTTGTCACACAAACCCTTATCCCCAGTTACATGCATGTTACTTAAAGTCTCCAATGATATGTTTGTCACACAAACCCTTATCCCCAGTTACATGCATGTTACTTAAAGTCTCCAATGATATGTTTGTCACACAAACCCTTATCCCCAGTTACATGCATTATACTTAAAGTCCCCAATGATATGTTTGTCATACAAATACCTATCCCCAGTTACATGCATGATACTTAAAGTTTCCAATGATATGTTTGTCACACAAACCCCTATCCCCAGTTACATGCTTTCAATTGAAAGTCTCCAGTGATATGTTTGTCACACAAACCCCTATCCTCAGTTACTTGCATGTTACTTAAAGTCTCCAATGATATGTTTGTCACACAAACCCTTATCCCCAGTTACATGCATGATACTTAAAGCCCCCAATGATATGTTTGTCATACAAACACCTATCCCCAGTTACATGCTTGATACTTAAAGTCTCCAATGATATGTTTGTCATACAAACCCCTATCCCCAGTTACATGCATGATACTTAAAGTCCCCAATGATATGTTTGTCATACAAACCCCTATCCCCAGTTACATGCATGATACTTAAAGTCCCCAATGATATGTTTGTCATACAAACCCCTATCCCCAGTTACATGCTTGATACTTAAAATCTCCAATGATATGTTTGTCATACAAACCCTTATCCCCAGTTACATGCTTCTAATTGAAAGTCCCCAATGATATGTTTGTCACCCAAACCCCTATCCCAGTTACATGCTTGATACTTAAAGTCCCCAATGATATGTTTGTCACACAAACCCCTATTCCCAGGTACATGCATGATACTTAAAGTCCCCAATGATATGTGTGTCATACAAACCCCTATCCCCAGTTACATGCTTGTAATTGAAAGTCCCCAATGATATGTTTGTCACCCAAACCCCTATCACCAATTACATGCTTGATACTTAAAGTCCCCAATGATATGTTTGTCACACAAACCCCTATCCCCAGTAACATGCTTGTAATTGAAAGTCCCCAATGATATGTTTGTCACCCAAACCCCTATGCCCAGTTACATGCTTGTAATTTAAAGTCTCCAATGATATGTTTGTCACACAAACCCTTATCCCTAGTTACATGCTTGTAATTGAAAGTCCCCAATGATATGTTTGTCATACAAACCCTTATCCCAAGTTACATGCATGATACTTAAAGTCTACAATGATATGTTTGTCACACAAACCCCTATCCCCAGTTACACGCTTGTAATTGAAAGTCTACAATGATATGTTTGTCACACAAACCCCTATCTCCAGTTACATGCATGATACTTAAAGTCCCCAATGATATGTTTGTCACACAAACCCCTATCCCCAGTTACATGCTTGTAATTGAAAGTCTACAATGATATGTTTGTCACACAAACCCCTATCTCCAGTTACATGCATGATACTTAAAGTCCCCAATGATATGTTTGTCACACAAACCCCTATCCCCAGTTACATGCTTGTAATTGAAAGTCTACAATGATATGTTTGTCATATAAAACCCTATCCCCAGTTACAGGCTAGTAATTAAAAGTCCCCAATGATATGTTTGTCACACAAACCCCTATCCCCAGTTTCATGCTTGTAATTGAAAGTCTACAATGATATGTTTTGTCACACAAACCCCTATCCCCAGTTACATGCATGTTACTTAAAGTCTCCAATGATATGTTTGTCATACAAACCCCTATCCCCAGTTACATGCTTGTAATTGAAAGTCTACAATGATATGTTTGTCATACAAACCCCTATCCCCAGTTACATGCATGTTACTAAAAGTCTCCAATGATAAGTTTGTCATACAAACCCTTATCCCAAGTTACATGCATGATACTTAAAGTCTACAATGATATGTTTGTCACACAAACCCCTATCCCCAGTTACATGCATGTTACTTAAAGTCTTCAATGATATGTTTGTCATACAAACCTCTATCCAAAGTTACATGCATGTTACTTAAAGTTTCCAATGATATGTTTGTCACACAAACCCTTATCCCCAGTTACATGCATGTTACTTAAAGTCTCCAATGATATGTTTGTCACACAAACCCTTATCCCCAGTTACATGCATGTTACTTAAAGTCTCCAATGATATGTTTGTCACACAAACCCTTATCCCCAGTTACATGCATTATACTTAAAGTCCCCAATGATATATTTGTCATACAAACACCTATCCCCAGTTACATGCATGATACTTAAAGTTTCCAATGATATGTTTGTCACACAAACCCCTATCCCCAGTTACATGCTTTCAATTGAAAGTCTCCAATGATATGTTTGTCACACAAACCCCTATCCCCAGTTACTTGCATGTTACTTAAAGTCTCCAATGATATGTTTGTCACACAAACCCTTATCCCCAGTTACATGCATGATACTTAAAGCCCCCAATGATATGTTTGTCATACAAACACCTATCCCCAGTTACATGCTTGATACTTAAAGTCTCCAATGATATGTTTGTCATACAAACCCCTATCCCCAGTTACATGCATGATACTTAAAGTCCCCAATGATATGTTTGTCATACAAACCCCTATCCCCAGTTACATGCATGATACTAAAAGTCCCCAATGATATGTTTGTCATACAAACCCCTATCCCCAGTTACATGCTTGATACTTAAAATCTCCAATGATATGTTTGTCATACAAACCCTTATCCCCAGTTACATGCTTGTAATTGAAAGTCCCCAATGATATGTTTGTCACCCAAACCCCTATCCCAGTTAAATGCTTGATACTTAAAGTCCCCAATGATATGTTTGTCACACAAACCCCTATTCCCAGGTACATGCATGATACTTAAAGTCCCCAATGATATGTGTGTCATACAAACCCATATCCCCAGTTACATGCTTGTAATTGAAAGTCCCCAATGATATGTTTGTCACCCAAACCCCTATCCCCAGTAACATGCTTGTAATTGAAAGTCCCCAATGATATGTTTGTCAGACAAACCCCTATCTCCAGTTACATGTTTGTAATTGAAAGTCCCCAATGATAAGTTTGTCATACAAACCCCTATCCCCAGTTACATGATTTTAATTGAAAGTCCCCAATAATATGTTTGTCATACAAACCCCTATCCCCAGTTACATGCTTGTAATTGAAAGTCCCCAATGATATGTTTGTCACACAAACCCCTATCCCCAGTTACATGCTTGTAATTGAAAGTCCCCAATGATATGTTTGTCACCCAAACCCCTATCCCCAGTTACATGCATGATACTTAAAGTCCCCAATGATATGTTTGTCATACAAACCCCTATCCCCAGTAACATGCTTGTAATTGAAAGTCCCCAATGCTATGTTTCTCATACAAACCCATAACCCCAGTTACATGCTTGTAATTGAAAGTCTCCAATGATATGTTTGTCACACAAACCCCTATCCCCAGTTACATGCTTGTAATTGAAAGTCTCCAATGCTATATTTGTCACACAAACCCCTATCCCCAGTTACATGTTTGTAATTGAAAGTCCCCAATGATATGTTTGTCATACAAAACCCCTATCCCCAGTAACATGCATGATACTTAAAGTCCCCAATGATATGTTTGTCATACAAACCCCTATCCCCAGTTACATGCATGATACTTAAAGTCCCCAATGAAATGTGTGTCATACAAACCCTTATCCCCAGTTACATGCTTGTAATTGAAAGTCCTCAATGATATGTTTGTCATACAAACTCCTATCCCCAGTTACATGCTTGATACTTAAAGTCTCCAATGATATGTTTGTCACACTAATCCCTATCCCGAGTTATATGCATGATACTTAAAGTCCCAAATGATATGTTGTTTACACAAACCCCTATCCCCAATTACATGCTTGTAATTGAAAGTCCCCAATGATATGTTTGTCACACAAACCCCTATCCCCAATTACATGCATGATACTTAAAGTCCCAAATGATATGTTATTTACACAAACCCCTATCCCCAATTACATGCTTGTAATTGAAAGTCCCTAATGATATGTTTGTCACACAAACCCCTATCCCCAGTTACATGCATGATACTTAAAGTCCCAAATGATATGTTATTTACACAAACCCCTATCCCCAATTACATGCTTGTAAATGAAAGTCCCTAATGATATGTTTGTCACACAAACCCCTATCCCCAGTTACATGCATGATACTTCAAGTCCCAAATGATATGTTATTTACACAAACCCCTATCCCCAATTACATGCTTGTAATTGAAAGTCTCATATGATATGTTTGTCACACAAACCCCTATCCGCAGTAACATGCTTGTAATCGAAAGTCCCCAATGATATGTTTGTCACACAAACCCCTATCCCCAATTAGTAATCGAAAGTCCCCAATGATATGTTTGTCACACAAACCCCTATCCCCAATTACATGCATGATACTTAAAGTCCCAAATGATATGTTATTTACACAAACCCCTATCCCCAATTACATGCTTGTAATTGAAAATCCCCAATGATATGTTTGTCACACAAACCCTTATCCACAGTTACATGCTTGTAATTGAAAGTCCACAATGATATATTTGTCACACAAACCCCTATCCCCAGTTATATGCTTGTAATTGAAAGTCCCCAATGATATGTTTGTCATACAAACCCCTATCCCCAGTTACATGCTTGTAATTGAAAGTCCCCAATGATATAATTGTCACACAAACCCCTATCCCCAGTAACATGCTTGTAATTGAAAGTCCCCAATGATATGTTTGTCAGACAAACCCCTATCTCCAGTTACATGTTTATAATTGAAAGTCCCCAATGATAAGTTTGTTATACAAACCCCTATCCCCAGTTGCATGATTTTAATTGAAAGTCCCCAATGATATGTTTGTCATACAAACCCCTATCCCCAGTTACATGCTTGTTATTGAAAGTCCCCAATGATATGTTTGTCACACAAACCCCTATCCCCAGTTACATGCTTGTAATTGAAAGTCCCCAATGATATGTTTGTCACAGAAACCCCTATCCCCAGTTACATGCTTGTAATTGAAAGTCTCCAATGATATGTTTGTCACACAAACCCATATCCCCAGTTACCTGCTTGTAAATGAAAGTCCCCAATGATATGTTTGTCATACAAACCCCTATCCCCAGTTACATGCTTGTAATTGAAAGTCCCCAATGATATGTTTGTCACAAAAAACCCTATCCCCAATAACATGCTTGTAATTGAAAGTCCCAAATGCTATGTTTGTCAGACAAACCCCTATCCCCAGTTACATGTTTGTAATTGAAAGTCCCCAATGATATTTTTGTCATACAAACCCCTATCCCCAGTTACATGCTTGTAATTGAAAGTCCCCAATTATATGTTTGTCATACAAACCCCTATCCCCAGTTACATGCTTGTAATTGAAAGTACCCAATGATATGTTTGTCACACAAACCCCTATCCCCAGTTACATGCTTGTAATTGAAAGTCCCCAATGATATGTTTGTCACACAAACCCCTATCCCCAGTTACATGCTTGTAATTGAAAGTCTCCAATGATATGTTTGTCACACAAACCCCTATCCCCAGTTACCTGCTTGTAATTGAAAGTCTCCAATGATATGTTTGTCACACAAACCCCTATTCCCAATTACATGCTTATAATTGAAAGTCTCCAATGATATGTTTGTCAAACAAACCCCTGTCCCCAGTTACATGCATGATACTTAAAGTCCCCAATGATATGTTTGTCATACAAACCCCTATCCCCAGTTACATGCATGATACTTAAAGTCCCCAATGATATGTTTGTCATACAAACCCTTATCCCCAGTTACATGCTTGTAATTGAAAGTCCTCAATGATATGTTTGTCATACAAACCCCTATCCCCAGTTACATGCATGATACTTAAAGTCTCAAATGATATGTTTGTCACACAAACCACTATCCCCAGTTATATGCATGATACTTAAAGTCCCAAATGATATGTTATTTACACAAACCCCTATCCCCAATTACATGCTTGTAATTGAAAGTCCCCAATGATATGTTTGTCACACAAACCCCTATCCCCAGTTACATGCATGATACTTAAAGTCCCAAATGATATGTTATTTACACAAACCCCTATCCCCAATTACATGCTTGTAAATGAAAGTCCCTAATGATATGTTTGTCACACAAACCCCTATCCCCAGTTACATGCATGATACTTAAAGTCCCAAATGATATGTTATTTACACAAACCCCTATCCCCAATTACATGCTTGTAATTGAAAGTCCCCAATGATATGTTTGTCACACAAACCCTTATCCCCAGTTACATGCTTGTAATTGAAAGTCCACAATGATATGTTTGTCACACAAACCCCTATCCCCAGTTACATGCTTGTGATTGAAAGTCCCCAATGATATGTTTGTCATACAAACCCCTATCCCCAGTTACATGCTTGTAATTGAAAGTCCCCAATGATATGTTTGTCATACAAACCCCTATCCCCAGTAACAATCTTGTAATTGAAAGTCCCCAATGATATGTTTGTCAGACAAACCCCTATCCCCAGTTACATGCTTGTAATTGAAAGTCCCCAATGAAAAGTTTGTCATACAAACCCCTATCCCCAGTTACATGCTTTTAATTGAAAGTCTCCAATGATATGTTTGTCATACAAACCCCTATCCCCAGTTACATGCTTGTAATTGAAAGTCCCCAATGATATGTTTGTCACACAAACCCCTATCTCCAGTTACATGCTTGTAATTGAAAGTCCCTAATGATATGTTTGTCACACAAATCCCTATCCCCAGTTACATGCTTGTAATTGAAAGTCCCCAATGATATGTTTGTCACACAAACCCCTATCCCCAGTTACATGCTTGTAATTGAAAGTCTCCAATGATATGTTTGTCACACAAACACCTATCCCCAGTTATCTGCTTGTAATTGAAAGTCCCCAATGATATGTTTGTCATACAAACCCCTATCCCCAGTTACATGCTTGTAATTGAAAGTCCCCAATGATATGTTTGTCACAAAAAACCCTATCCCCAATAACATGCTTGTAATTGAAAGTCCCAAATGCTATGTTTGTCAGACAAACACCTATCCCCAGTTACATGTTTGTAATTGAAAGTCCCCAATGATATTTTTGTCATACAAACCCCTATCCCCAGTTACATGCTTGTAATTGAAAGTCCCCAATTATATGTTTGTCATACAAACCCCTATCCCCAGTTATATGCTTGTAATTGAAAGTACCCAATGATATGTTTGTCACACAAACCCCTATCCCCAGTTACATGCTTGTAATTGAAAGTCCCCAATGATATGTTTGTCACACAAACCCCTATCCCCAGTTACATGCTTGTAATTGAAAGTCTCCAATGATATGTTTGTCACACAAACCCCTATCCCCAGTTACCTGCTTGTAATTGAAAGTCTCCAATGATATGTTTGTCAAACAAACCCCTGTCCCCAGTTACATGCATGATACTTAAAGTCCCCAATGATATGTTTGTCATACAAACCCCTATCCCCAGTTACATGCATGATACTTAAAGTCCCCAATGATATGTTTGTCATACAAACCCTTATCCCCAGTTACATGCTTGTAATTGAAAGTCCTCAATGATATGTTTGTCATACAAACCCCTATCCCCAGTTACATGCATGATACTTAAAGTCTCCAATGATATGTTTGTCACACAAACCACTATCCCCAGTTATATGCATGATACTTAAAGTCCCAAATGATATGTTATTTACACAAACCCCTATCCCCAATTACTTGCTTGTAATTGAAAGTCCCCAATGATATGTTTGTCACACAAACCCCTATCCCCAGTTACATGCATGATACTTAAAGTCCCAAATGATATGTTATTTACACAAACCCCTATCCCCAATTACATGCTTGTAAATGAAAGTCCCTAATGATATGTTTGTCACACAAACCCCTATCCCCAGTTACATGCATGATACTTAAAGTCCCAAATGATATGTTATTTACACAAACCCCTATCCCCAATTACATGCTTGTAATTGAAAGTCCCCAATGATATGTTTGTCACACAAACCCTTATCCCCAGTTACATGCTTGTAATTGAAAGTCCACAATGATATGTTTGTCACACAAACCCCTATCCCCAGTTACATGCTTGTGATTGAAAGTCTCCAATGATATGTTTGTCATACAAACCCCTATCCCCAGTTACATGCTTGTAATTGAAAGTCCCCAATGATATGTTTGTCATACAAACCCCTATCCCAAGTAACAATCTTGTAATTGAAAGTCCCCAATGATATGTTTGTCAGACAAACCCCTATCCCCAGTTACATGCTTGTAATTGAAAGTCCCCAATGATAAGTTTGTCATACAAACCCCTATCCCCAGTTACATGCTTTTAATTGAAAGTCCCCAATGATATGTTTGTCATACAAACCCCTATCCCCAGTTACATGCTTGTAATTGAAAGTCCCCAATGATATGTTTGTTACACAAACCCCTATCCCCAGTTACATGCTTGTAATTGAAAGTCCCTAATGATATGTTTGTCACACAAATCCCTATCCCCAGTTACATGCTTGTAATTGAAAGTCCCCAATGATATGTTTGTCACACAAACCCCTATCCCCAGTTACATGCTTGTAATTGAAAGTCTCCAATGATATGTTTGTCACACAAACACCTATCCCCAGTTATCTGCTTGTAATTGAAAGTCCCCAATGATATGTTTGTCATACAAACCCCTATCCCCAGTTACATGCTTGTAATTGAAAGTCCCCAATGATATGTTTGTCACACAAACCCCTATCCCCAGTAACATGCTTGTAATTGAAAGTCCCCAATGCTATGTTTGTCAGACAAACCCCTATCCCCAGTTACATGCTTGTAATTGAAAGTCCCCAATGATATTTTTGTCATACAAACCCCTATCCCCAGTTACATGCTTGTAATTGAAAGTCCCCAATTATATGTTTGTCATACAAACCGCTATCCCCAGTTACATGCTTATCATTGAAAGTCCCCAATGATATGTTTGTCACACAAACCCCTATCCCCAGTTACATGCTTGTAATTGAAAGTCTCCAATGATATGTTTGTTACACAAACCCCTATCCCCAGTTACCTGCTTGTAATTGAAAGTCTCCAATGATATGTTTGTCATACAAACCCTTATCCCCAGTTACATGCTTGTAATTGAAAGTCCTCAATGATATGTTTGTCATACAAACCCCTATCCCCAGTTACATGCATGATACTTAAAGTCTCCAATGATATGTTTGTCACACAAACCCCTATCCCCAGTTATATGCATGATACTTAAAGTCCCAAATGATATGTTATTTACACAAACCCCTATCCCCAATTACATGCTTGTAATTGAAAGTCCCCAATGATATGTTTGTCACACAAACCCCTATCCCCAGTTACATGCATGATACTTAAAGTCCCAAATGATATGTTATTTACACAAACCCCTATCCCCAATTACATGCTTGTAAATGAAAGTCCCTAATGATATGTTTGTCACACAAACCCCTATCCCCAGTTACATGCATGATACTGAAAGTCCCAAATGATATGTTATTTACACAAACCCCTATACCCATTTCCATGCTTGTAATTGAAAGTCCCCAATGATATGTTTGTCACACAAACCCCTATCCCCAATTACATGCATGACACTTAAAGTCCCCAATGATATGTTTGTCACACAAACCTCTATCACCAGTTACATGCTTGTAATTGAAAGTCCCTAATGATATGTTTGTCATACAAACCCCTATCCCCAGTTACATGCTTGTAATTGAATGTCCCCAATAATATGTGTGTCATACAAACCCCTATCCCCAGTAACATGCTTGTAATTGAAAGTCCCCAATGATATGTTTGTCATACAAACCCCTATCCCCAGTTACATGCTTGTAATTGAAAGTCCCCAATGATATGTTTGTCACACTAACCCCTATCCCCTGTTACACGCTTGTAATTGAAAGTCCCCAATGATATGTTTGTCATACAAACCCCTATCCCCAGTTACATGTATGATACTTAAAGTGTCCAATGATATGTTTGTCCGACAAACCCCTATCCCCAGTTACATGCTTGTAATTGAAAGTCCCCAATGATATGTTTGTCATACAAACCCTTATCCCAAGTTACATGCTTGTAATTGAAAGTCTCCAATGATATGTTTGTCACACAAACCCCTATCCCCAGTTACATGCTTGTAATTGAAAGTCCCCAATAATATGTTTGTCATACAAACCCCTATACCCAGTTACATGCATGATACTTAAAGTCCCCAATGATATGTTTGTCCGACAAACCCGTGTCCTCAGTTACATGCTTGTAATTGAAAGTCCCCAATGATATGTTTGTCACACAAACCCCTATCCCCAGTTACATGCTTGTAATTGAAAGTCTCCAATGATATGTTTGTCACACAAACCCCTATACCCAGTTACCTGCTTGTAATTGAAAGTCCCCAATGATATGTTTGTCATACAAACCGCTATCCCCAGTTACATGCTTGTAATTGAATGTCCCCAATGATATGTTTGTCACACAAACCCCTATCCCCAGTAACATGCTTGTAATTGAAAGTCCCCAATGCTATGTTTGTCACACAAACCCCTATCCCCAGTTACATGCTTGTAATTGAAAGTCCCCAATGATATGTTTGTCACAAAAAAAACCCTAACCCCAGTCACATGCTTGTAATTGAAAGTCCCTAATGATATGTTTGTCACACAAACCCCTAACCCCAGTTACATGCTTGTAATTGAAAGTCTCCAATGATATGTTTGTCACAAAAAAAACCTATCCCCAGTTACATGCTTGTAATTGAAAGTCACCAATGATATGTTTGTCACACAAACCCTTATCCCCAGTTACATGCTTGTAATTGAAAGTCTCCAATGATATGTTTGTCACACAAATCCCTATCACCAGTAAAATGCTTGTAATTGAAAGTCCCCAATGATATGTTTGTAATACAAACCCCTATCCCCAGTTACATGCATGATACTTAAAGTCTCCAATGATATGTTTGTCTCACAAACGCCTATCCCCAGTTACATGCTTGTAATTGAAAGTCCCCAATGATATGTTTGTCACACAAACCCCTAACCCCAGTTACATGCTTGTAATTGAAAGTCTCCAATGATATGTTTGTCACACAAACCCCTATCCCCAGTAACATGCTTGTAATTGAAAGTCCCCTATGATATGTTTGTCACACAAACCGCTATCCCCAGTTAAATGCATGTAATTGAAAGTCCCCAATGATATGTTTGTCACACAAACCCTTATCCCCAGTTACATGCATGTAATTGAAAGTCCCCAATGATATGTTTGTCACACAAACCCCTATCCCCAGTAACATGCTTGTAATTGAAAGTCCCCAATGATATGTTTGTCACACAAACCCTTATCCCCAGTTACATGCATGTAATTGAAAGTCCCCAATGATATGTTTGTCACACAAACCCCTAACCCCAGTAACATGCTTGTAATTGAAAGTCCCCAATGATATGTTTGTCACACAAACCCTTATCCCCAGTTACATGCATGTAATTGAAAGTCCCCAATGATATGTTTGTCACACAAACCCCTAACCCCAGTTACATGCTTGTAATTGAAAGTCCCCAATGATATGTTTGTCACACAAACCCCTGTCCCCAGTTACATGCATGATACTTAAAGTCCCCAATGATATGTTTGTCACACAAACCCCTATCCCCAGTTACATGCTTGTAATTGAAAGTCTCCAATGATACATTTGTCATACAAACCCCTATCCCCGGTAACATGCTTGTAATTGAAAGTCCCCAATGATATGTTTGTCATACAAACCCCTATCACCAGTTACATGCATGATACTTAAAGTCTCCAATGATATGTTTGTCACACCAACCCCTATCTCCAGTTACATTCTTGTAATTGAAAGTCCACAATGATATGTTTGTCACACAAACCCCTATCTCCAGTAACATGCTTATAATTGAAAGTCCCCAATGATATGTTTGTCACACAAACCCCTAACCCCAGTTACATGCTTGTAATTGAAAGTCCCCAAAGATATGTTTGTCACACAAACCCCTAACCCCAGTTACATGCTTGTAATTGAAAGTCTCCAATGATATATTTGTCACAAAAAAAACCTATCCCCAGTTACATGCTTGTAATTGAAAGTCTCCAATGATATGTTTGTCACACAAACCCCTAACCCCAGTTACATGCTTGTAATTGAAAGTCCCCAATGATATGTTTGTCACAAAAAAAACCTATCCCCAGTTACATGCTTGTAATTGAAAGTCTCCAATGATATGTTTGTCACACAAACCCATATCCCCAGTTTCATGCATGATACTTAAAGTCCCCAATGATATGTCTGTCGCACAAACCCCTATCCCCAGTTACATGCTTGTAATTGAAAGTCTAAAATGATATGTTTGTCACACAAACCCCTAACCCCAGTAACATGCTTGTAATTGAAAGTCCCCAATGATATGTTTGTCACACAAACCCCCAACCCCAGTTACATGCTTGTAATTGAAAGTCTCCAATGATATGTTTGTCACAAAAAAAAACTATCCCCAGTTACATGCTTGTAGTTGAAAGTCTCCAATGATATGTTTGTCACACAAAGCCCTGTCCCCAGTTACATGCATGATACTTAAAGTCCCCAATGATATGTTTATCACACAAACCCCTATCCCCAGTTACATGCATGATATTTAAAGTCGCCAATGATATGTTTGTCACACAAACCCCTATCCCCAGTAACATGCTTGTAATTGAAAGTCCCCAATGGTATGTTTGTCATACAAACCCCTATCCCCAGTTACATGCATGACACTTAAAGTCTCCAATGATATGTTTGTCACACAAACCCCTATCCCGAGTTACATGCTTGTAATTGAAAGTCCCCAATGATATGTTTGTCACACAAACCCCTATCCCCAGTAACATGCTTGTAATTGAAAGTGCCCAATGATATGTTTGTCACACAAACCCTTATCCCCAGTTACATGCTTGGAATTGAAAGTCCCCAATGATATGTTTGTCACACAAACCCCTATCCCCAGTAACATGCTTGTAATTGAAAGTCCCCAATGATATGTTTGTCATACAAACCCTTAACCCCAGTTACATACATGATACTTAAAGTCTCCAATGATATGTTTGTCACACAAACCCCTATCTCCAGTTACATGCTTGTAATTGAAAGTATCCAATGATATGTTTGTCACACAAATCCCTGTCCCCAGTTACATGCATGATACTTAAAGTCTCCAATGATATGTTTGTCATACAAACCCCTATCCCCAGTTAAATGCATGATACTTAAAGTTTCCAATGATATGTTTGTCACACAAACCCCTATCCCCAGTTACATGCTTGTAATTGAAAGTCTCCAATGATATGTTTGTAATACAAACGCCTATCCCCAGTTACAAGCATGATACTTAAAGTCCCCAATGATATTTTTGTCACACAAACCCCTATCCCCAGTAACATGCTTGTAATTGAAAGTCCCCAATGATATGTTTGTCACACAAACCCTTATCCCCAGTTACATGCTTGGAATTGAAAGTCCCCAATGATATGTTTGTCACACAAACCCCTATCCCTAGTTACATGCCTGTAATTGAAAGTCCGCAATGATATGTTTGTCACACACACCCCTATCCCCAGTAACATGCTTGTAATTGAAAGTCCCCAATGATATGTTTGTCACACAAACCCTTATCCCCAGTTACATGCTTGGAATTGAAAGTCCCCAATGATATGTTTGTCACACAAATCCCTATCCCCAGTAACATGCTTGTAATTGAAAGTTCCCAATGATATGTTTGTCATACAAACCCCTATCCCCAGTTACATAAATGATACATAAAGTCTCCAATGATATGTTTGTCACACAAACCCCTATCCCCAGTTACATGCTTGTAATTGAAAGTCTCCCATGATATGTTTGTCACACAAACCCCTGTCCCCAGTTACATGCATGATACTTAAAGTCTCCAATGATATGTTTGTCACACAAACCCCTATCCCCAGTTACATGCATGATACTTAAAGTCCCCAATGATATGTTTGTCACACAAACCCTTATCCCCAGTAACATGCTTGGAATTGAAAGTCCCCAATGATATGTTTGTCACACAAACCCCTATCCCCAGTAACATGCTTGTAATTGAAAGTCCCCAATGATATGTTTGTCATACAAACCCTTAACCCCAGTTACATACATGATACTTAAAGTCTCCAATGATATGTTTGTCACACAAACCCCTATCTCCAGTTACATGCTTGTAATTGAAAGTATCCAATGATATGTTTGTCACACAAATCCCTGTCCCCAGTTACATGCATGATACTTAAAGCCTCCAATGATATATTTGTCATACAAACCCCTATCCCCAGTTAAATGCATGATACTTAAAGTTTCCAATGATATGTTTGTCACACAAACCCCTATCCCCAGTTACATGCTTGTAATTGAAAGTCTCCAATGATATGTTTGTAATACAAACGCCTATCCCCAGTTACAAGCATGATACTTAAAGTCTCAAATGATATATTTGTGATACAAACACTTATCCCCAGTTACATGCTTGTAATTGAAAGTCCCTAATGATATATTTGTCACACAAACCCCTATCCCCAGTTACATGCATGATACTTAAAGTCCCCAATGATATATTTGTCATACCAACCCCTATCCCCAGTTAAATGCTTGTAATTGAAAGTCTCCAATGATATGTCTGTCATACAAACCCCTATCCCCAGTAACATGCTTGTAATTGAAAGTCCTCAATGATATGTTTGTCACACAAACCCCTAACCGCAGTTACATGCTTGTAATTGAAAGTCCCCAAAGATATGTTTGTCACACAAACCCCTAACCCCAGTTACATGCTTATAATTGAAAGTCTCCAATGATATGTTTGTCACAATAAAAACCTATCCCCAGTTACATGCTTGTAATTGAAAGTCTCCAATGATATGTTTGTCACACAAACCCCTAACCCCAGTTACATGCTTGTAATAGAAAGTCCAGAATGATATGTTACCTAACCCCAGTTACATGCTTGTAATTGAAAGTCTCCAATGATATGTTTGTCACAAAAAAAACCTATCCCCAGTTACATGCTTGTAATTGAAAGTCTCCAATGATATGTTTGTCACACAAACCCATATCCCCAGTAACATGCATGATACTTAAAGTCCCCAATAATATGTCTGTCACACAAACCCCTAACCCCAGTTACATGCTTGTAATTGAAAGTCTCCAATGATATGTTTGTCAAAAAAAACACCTATCCCCAGTTACATGCTTGTAGTTGAAAGTCTCCAATGATATGTTTGTCACACAAACCCCTATCCTCAGTTACATGCATGATACTTAAAGTCCCCAATGATATGTTTGTCACACAAACCCCTATCCCCAGTTACATGCATGATACTTAAAGTCCCCCATGATATTTTTGTCACACAAACCCCTATCCCCAGTAACATGCTTGTAATTGAAAGTCCCCAATGATATGTTTGTCACACAAACCCTTATCCCCAGTTACATGCTTGGAATTGAAAGTCCCCAATGATATGTTTGTCACACAAACCCCTATCCCCAGTTACATGCTTGTAATTGAAAGTCCGCAATGATATGTTTGTCACACAAACCCCTATCCCCAGTAACATGCTTGTAATTGAAAGTCCCCAATGATATGTTTGTCACACAAACCCTTATCCCCAGTTACATGCTTGGAATTGAAAGTCCCCAATGATATGTTTGTCACACAAACCCCTATCCCCAGTAACATGCTTGTAATTGAAAGTTCCCAATGATATGTTTGTCATACAAACCCCTATCCCCAGTTACATAAATGATACATAAAGTCTCCAATGATATGTTTGTCACACAAACCCCTATCCCCAGTTACATGCTTGTAATTGAAATTCTCCAATGATATGTTTGTCACACAAACCCCTGTCCCCAGTTACATGCATGATACTTAATGTCTCCAATGATATGTTTGTCACACAAACCCCTATCCCCAGTTACATGCATGATACTTAAAGTCCCCAATGATATGTTTGTCACACAAACCCCTATCCCCAGTTACATGCATGATACTTAAAGTCCCCAATGATATTTTTGTCACACAAACCCCTATCCCCAGTAACATGCTTGTAATTGAAAGTCCCCAATGATATGTTTGTCACACAAACCCTTATCCCCAGTTACATGCATGATACTTAAAGTCTCCAATGATCTGTTTGTCACACAAACCCCTATCCCCAGTTACATGCTTGTAATCGAAAGTCCGCAATGATATGTTTGTCACACAAACCCCTATCCCCAGTAACATGCTTGTAATTGAAAGTCCCCAATGATATGTTTGTCACAGAAACCCTTATCCCCAGTTACATGCTTGGAATTGAAAGTCCCCAATGATATGTTTGTCACACAAACCCCTATCCACTGTAACATGCTTGTAATTGAAAGTTCCCAATGATATGTTTGTCATACAAACCCCTATCCCCAGTTACATAAATGATACTTAAAGTCTCCAATGATATGTTTGTCACACAAACCCCTATCCCCAGTTACATGCTTGTAATTGAAAGTCTCCAATGATATGTTTGTCACACAAACCCCTGTCCCCAGTTACATGCATGATACTTAAAGTCTCCAATGATATGTTTGTCACACAAACCCCTATCCCCAGTTACATGCATGATACTTAAAGTCTCCAATGATATGTTTGTCACACAAACCCCTATCCCCAGTTACATGCTTGTAATTGAAAGTCCCCAATGATATGTTTGTCACACAAACCCTTATCCCCAGTTACATGCTTGTAATTGAAAGTTCCCAATGATATGTTTGTCATACAAACCTATATCCCCAGTTACATGCATGATACTTAAAGTCCCCAATGACATGTTTGTCATACAAACCCCTATCCCCAGTTACATGCTTGTAATTGAAAGTCTCCAATGATATGTTTGTCACACAAACCCCTATCCCCAGATACATGCATGATACTTAAAGTCCCCAATGATATGTTTGTCATACAAACCCCTATCCCCAGTTACATGCTTGTAATTGAAAGTCTCCAATGATATGTTTGTCACACAAACCCCTATCCCCAGTAACATGCATGATACTGAAAGTCCCCAATGATATGTTTGTTACACAAACCCTTATCCCCAGTTGCATGCTTGTAATTGAAAGTCCCCAATGTTATGTTTGTCATACAAACCTCTATCCCCAGTTACAAGCATGATACTTAAAGTCCCCAATGATATGTTTGTCATACAAACCCCTATCCCCAGTTACATGCTTCTAATTGAAAGTCGCCAATGATATGTTTGTCACACAAACCCCTATCCCCAGTTACATGCATGATACGTAAAGTCCCCAATGATATGTTTGTCACACAAGCCCTTATCCCCAGTTACATGCTTGTAATTGAAAGTCCGCAATGATATGTTTGTCATACTAACCCCTATCCCCAGTTACATGCTTGTAATTAAAAGTCTCCAATGAATTGTTTGTCACACAAACCCTTATCCCCAGTTACATGCATGATACCTAAAGTCCCCAATGATATGTTTGTCATACAAACCCCTATCCCCAGTTACATGCTTGTAATTGAAGTCTCCAATGATATGTTTGTCACACAAACCCCTATCCCCAGTTACATGCATGATACTTAAAGTCCCCAATGATATGTTTGTCACACAAACCCCTATCCCCAGTTACATGCTTGTAATTGAAAGTCTCCAATGATATGTTTGTCACACAAATCCCTATCCCCAGTTACATGCTTGTAATTGAAAGTCTCCAATGTTATGTTTGTCACACAAACTCCTATCCATAGTTACATGCATGATACTTAAAGTCTCCAATAATATGTTTGTCATACAAACCCCTATCCCCAGTTACATGCTTGTAATTGAATGTCTCCAATGATATGTTTGTCACACAAACCCCTATCCCCAGTTACAAGCATGATACTTAAAGTCCCAAATGATATGTTTGTCATACAAACCCCTATCCCCAGATACATGCTTGTAATTGAATGTCTCCAATGATATGTTTGTCGCACAAACTCCTAACCCCAGTTACAAGCATGATACTTAAAGTCCCAAATGATAAGTAGGTCATACAAACCCCTATCCCCAGTTACATGCTTGTAATTGAAAGTCTCCAATGATATGTTTGTCACACAAACCCCTATCCCCAGTTACATGCATGATACATAAATTCCCCAATGATATGTTTGTCACACAAACCCCTATCCCCAGTTACATGCATGATACTTATAGTACCCAATGATAAGTTTGTCATACAAACTCTTATCCCCAGTTACATGCTTGTAATTAAAAGTTCCCAATGATATGTTTGTCACACAAACCCCTATCCCCAGTTACATGCATGATACTTAAAGTCCCTAATGATATGTTTGTCATACAAACCCCTATCCACAGATACATGCTTGTAATTGAAAGTCTCCAATGATATGTTTGTCACACAAACCCCTATCCCCAGTTACATGCATGATACTTAAAGTCCCCAATGATATGTTTGTCACACAAACCCTTATCCCCAGTTACATGCTTGTAATTGAAAGTCCCCAATGATATGTTTGTCATACAAACCCCTATCCCGGGTTACATGCTTGTAATTGAAAGTCCCCAATGATATGTTTGTCACACAAACCCCTATCCCCAGTTACATGCTTGTAATTGAAAGTCCCCAATGATATGTTTGTCATACAAACCCCCATCCCCAGTTACATGCTTGCCACTGAAAGTCCCCAACCCCAGTTACATGCTTGCCACTGAAAGCCCCAATTATGTT
>JAWPHD010013308.1:35000-69233 GCA_037043455.1 Cyrtodaria siliqua
GGCAACCGGTTTGTGTTAGACAAATAATTGCGGTATCAAATTACTGGGTACGATTGAGTCATATGCCAAATATGTGTTTCAATAAACGAATATTCAATTATTGTTTTAATAGTAAAGGTTCTGGATGTAAAAATTGGTGTTGCAAAGTTTTAAATAATTTTTCAAAAATTGAGTTTAATAACGTTCCGAGTGTAATTAACCGTATTGTTAAACGTAAATTTTTAGTTGATGTTAAGAGTGCATCTTTAAATCAGTTTATAATAAACTGGAATGTAAATATTAATTCGGAACGTGGTAGTAGTAATATTGGTGGCAATAAATTACGTACTTATAAGTTATTTAAAACTACATTTGAAACAGAAAGGTACTGTAAACTCATACTACCAAGAAATCATAGGTCGGCTTATTCTAGATTCCGTTGTGGCGTAGCACCAATTAGACTAGAGACCGGAAGATATAAAAGACTTCAGATTAGTGAAAGAGCTTGTCCATTTTGTAATGTTCAGGTGGAAGATGAGTTACATGTTATGATAACCTGTCCTTTATATAATGACATCAGAGCTAATTTATATGATAAAGCAATAAGCCTAAATCCCAATTTTAATAACTCTACAGATGAACAAAAAATAGTATATTTATTCACAAATGCAGACTTAATTCGTGTATGTGCCAAATCCTGCTACTTAATTCTTCTAAGTCGATCTAGCTTTTTGTATCGCTTGTCTTTTTCCCTTCTTAAATATGCCAAACAATGTCAATTTTATATATGTAAATAATGTCAATTGTTTTTATCATATCGTGATTCTGTTTTATTTTCTTCTATGAAAATGATGCTAATCAGTTCCTTTTTGATCTGATCAAAGGGGATAAATGCTTTTTTAATTTTGTTTTAACTAATGCGCAATAGTGCTTTGTTTATTTTGTCAAAGCTTACAATACTCATTCCTAGTACATATTTTATAGATAGATTAGCATCATTTACATAGTCTTAATGTGTAATATATATGCTAATGTTTGAGTTTGATGTTATTAGCTACTTTTAAAATATGTTGATGGTTTTATAACTATAGTCTCTTATAATTCTAATTAGAATGGCATGGCTATCTTATAATGTTATCGATGTTTTATTTATGTTTGTATTTATTGTAAACCATGATACGACTTTAATAAAGAAATATAATAATTAAAAAACAAGCGATATGTTTTGATTCTCTTTATCACGTGTTTCTATTAAATGTCAACCGTCTTTTGTGCCATTGTAGTAACGATTTTAATTATTTAATTTGCTTGCCTAACCTAACAGCTTGGAACAGAAGAATACCCTGAGCTCACATTTTCTGTCATCATGATGAATGGAAACGGTACTTATAAATGTACAGGCAATAGCTTTGTCATTAAATAAACATTATTCGCTCTTTATATACGTGCGTGCCGTGGAAATAAAAAATGAATAAAATTTGTTGATTATTTTTACGATATTCAGAAATTTGTAAAGACTCAATATTAGTGGAAATTGTTCAAAACACATTATTCTATTGTCAATATTTACATGAATTATTTATATCCATTACGTTGGAAGTGTGTGTGCTTACAAAAGGCAGTTAAACATACATGTAACAGCTCCTGAAGTCAAATTAGATGACTGAATTAGACAATCGATCACATTTCTGAGTTGGACGTTCAAACCCAATCTGAAGTTCGACATTTGTTACCAGTCATGGCTAAACGTCGGACCAGATGCCCCGAGTAAAACATTCGTTATTATACTGAAAAAAAGGTTTAGCTAGACTGCTATCTTAAAGAATTTGGATGCAATTTTAGCTCTACTGGCCGAAGGCCAACAGAGCTTATGGGATGATGAGTTGTCTGTCGTAGTCCGTCGTCGTCCGTTTACCTTTGCCTTGTGAACACTCTAGCACCTTCATTATTAATCGGATCTTTACCAAACTTTGCCAGGGTCTTTATATCAATGAAAGCTCGAACAATGATGAAAACCAGCCAGATCGGATTAGTTTCACTGGAGTTATGGTCCTAGATTTGCTGAAAAATGCCATATTTTGCTTTGTGAACACTCTAGCACCTTCACCTATTATTTGATTTTTATCAAATATTTAGCAATAAAACCTCGGGACAAGTTCGAAAATCAGCTAGATTGGATCAGTAACACCAGAGTTATGGTCCTTTGTTTTTCTGAAAAATGTAATGTTCTGCCTTTCGAACACTCTAGCACCTTCATTTATTATTTTATCTTTACCAAACTTGCACAGATTGCTAATATCAATAAAAGCACGGACAAGCCAGATCGAAATAGTTTCAACGGAGTTATGGCCCTTGATTTGCTGGAAAATGCCATATTTTGCCTTGTGAACACTCTAGCACCTTCATTTATTATTTGATCTTTACCAAACTTGCACAGATTGTTAATATCAATGAAAGCTCAGAAAAAAATTGAAAACCAGCTAGATCGAATCAGTAGTATCAGAGTTATGGCCCTTGATTTAAACTCTGTATTTTAAACTCTGTATTTTGCCATGTTAAGATGATAGGGTCTTCATTTGGCCGTATTTCAACAATAGTTTGCACGGATGATCAGTATCAAGCCTAGTTGTGCATATCGTCACCGCGTTCCGGTTGAATGATTTTGTCAGAGTTATGACCCTTAAAAGGTTTTAGTACACAAGCTTTGTCCGGACTAGTTCTCCTGAACCCCTGGCTGAATTTCAACGAAACTTTGCAGGGATGATCAATACCAAGCTTAGTTGTGCATGTCATCACCATGTTCCGACTGTAAGCATTTGGCGGAGTTGTGGCCCTTAATAGGTATTAATACCAACCTTTTTTGGACTAGTTCTCCTGAACTCCTAGCCGGATTTCAGCGAAATTTGGCAAGGTTGATCAGTATCAAGCCTAGTTGTGCATACCTTCGCCTTGTTCCAGTTGAATGATTTTTGGCGGAGTTATTGCCCTTTGAACAAACTTTGTCGACATTAGTCTCTTCAGAAGTCATGGCTAGATTTCAACGAAACCTTTTAGGGATGATCAGTACCAGACATAGTTGTGCATATCATCGCCATGTTACGATTGAATGATTTTTAGATGAGTTATGGCACTTTAAAGATTTTTTAGCACACACACTTTGTACGGACTAGTTCTCCTGAAACCTGGTCGGATTTCAATGAAACTTTGCAGGGATGATCAGTACCATGTCTAGATGCGCATATCATGGCCATGTTCCCGTTAATTTCCGGCTGAATGATTTTCGACAGAGTTATGGCCACTTATAAACAAACTTTATCCGGACATGTTTTCCTGAATCTCTGGCTGGATTTCAGTGAAACTTGGCAGGAAGCCTAGTTGCGCATATTAATGTTGTGTTTCCCACCACAGACTCCATATAGCAAGTAGAGCGCTATAGGCCCTCTTTGGCCTCTTGTTGTAATGTGAAGTATTTTAACACATAAGCTTGACCTAGGGTTTGCTTCTTTCTCACGTATACGTTGTGATCCATGGTAAGTATCATAGTTATCTCCCATGTAGTTAACACATCATATTTCATATACAAATGTAAGAATATTGCCAGAGACATATTAAAACTTTATTGAATACAATTTCTGAGTTCGATGTGTAAATAACCATCAAATCAAATGATAACAACCTTGTCCTCTTTATTACTTTGTCACACGTTTCCGGTGACCCGATTTGTCGGCCTCGGCATTCCAGTTTCAAAAATACATATACTTGTCAAACTCCTCAACCTTTGCTTTGGATGAAATACATTTCATCCACCTAATCTGTGCGTTAGAGAGTTTGCTTGGTTAGTAGACATTTATTTAAAGCATACTTGTGTCTTTCTGTCCACCAATAAACAATTATATATGATCCCCGTAAAACGGTATTTTTATAATATAATCTAAACTGGGGGTCAGTTAACCGGCTAAATAACGTCAATAGTACTCTACACAACATTTTATCAAAAGTCTATCCAGGTATTTAGGTCGTAAAATAATGCATATGTAAAATAATCGCAATTACACGGGACAGTGTACATGAAGATAACCCCAACAGGTTATATTCTCTAACAAACAAGGCAGCATTAATAGGCAGTATAAGTAAAACACATAAATGATCATATTTATATACAAAATATAAAAAATCCTAGAAAGCCACATAGCAAATACTCAGTGACTTTGTAGATGCCAGAGCAACACGAGAACAAATCCTTAAGAATACGACAAGATAAGATTTAAGACAAACATGAACCGCTACCGTGTCCTATGAGGATTTGGGTAGACGTCATCATAGGTCCACAATCTGTCTGGTCATCGCACAATCAAAGAGGAAACTCTAGTCACGTACTGTAAAACGCTCATTCAGTAAGCATGCGTTGCGTTGCAAAATGATAGGGTCACAGTATGTTAAACCATAGACATGTATACAAAACCCATATAATGATCAGCTTCGGCAGCTGAATAAGCAAACTAAATAAAGAATGAACAGGATAATACCCAACACAAAGAGGTCCCTAAAACTTTTGGGGTCATGACGTCATTCAAGATTCACGTCACCATAGAAGTCAGGTTGTGATAGTCATTGTCGCAGAAGAGTCCTTAAATTACTTTTATATTAGGAAAAAAAATCAGGGTTACGATAATAACATTTTGAAAAGGTTTTACGAAGTTTATGGTAACGGTAACCCTGATGGAGTAGCTTTTTAGTTATACAAAGATTACGAATATTTAAGTCCTCAACTCGAGTACAAGTTATATAAAAACGAATAAATTGAGACATATAGACCACGTAAGAAGTTGCTCGCGGAACATCCCCATCTAAATGGGGATAATTAACAATATCATAATTAAATTCATCTCTCTTGTTAAATATTTTTCTAATTATTTCACCATTTTCAACGGAGATATGTAAATCAAGAAAAGAAGGGTTAGTATCGGAAATATTAGCTTTGTTAAGTTGAAGTTTTTCAACGGAGATATGTAAATTAAGAAAAGAAGGGTTAGTATCAGAAATATTAGCTTTGTTAAGCTGAAGTTCTTTAGGGTACATATTATCAACCATTGTAGAAAAGAACGAGTTGTCAATGTTTAATATGTAATCCATATACCGAGAGGTGTCATTAAAGGCCTCAATAACATCTTCATGGGTATCTGGTGAAAGACTTAACATGAAATCTCTTTCATAGAGTTCAGGGTCTAGGTATGCCAAAACGTAAAAACGTGTATCTACGTCATAACGTCACAATGTTATGATAAATCCGTGTTTTTCATTGATTGCAATTTTTTATGTTTTTTTTACTGCAAAATCCATCAGTAACATTTTTTCAGTCGACGTTGACAATTTTAACGTCATGACGTCATCCAAAATGGCCTCCAATGCCGTAATTTAAGAAATCTTGTAATCGTTATATCTCCTTTATTTACTATCGGATTTTGATAAAACTTTCACAGATTGTATAGATCTAAGTCTCTTTGCAATAATATCAAATGGTGTCATGTCACAAACGGAATGTTGAGGAGTCCAATTTGTTACGCGTGTTGTTTAAGTTGTAACACCAAAGTCATATGGGTGAAAAACATTATTATATAAAATATTTTCTAGATCGACCTGTAGATAATAACCATACAGAATGCATATTTAACGAGTGAACACTTCCTACAAACATTTGCAAGTTCGTTCCATACAATACATTTTGAAGGAGTCTTGATTGCAATCTAGTGTTTCAATTATCGTCTAAAAGATACTTAAAGATGACCAATTGCAGGCTTGAAATACAATTCACAATTTCACTTAAACTCTCTTATGATTGGTAGATTACTAGAACAAAAATCGCTATACACTAAACAGTTGTGAAATATAGCAATTAGTAAACATGTATTTAATTCACTTTTTAAAACGAATATTTTACTCCCCTTTCCATCGTTTAATGTGTTACTAGTGTGTTACATCAGATAGTCGTACCGCCACCCCGCATATTACCTGTATCATAGAATAAGCACATCATGCATTAATCAGACTCTTATATGTACGTATTGAGGTCGGATGGTCTGGGGCTGATTAAATACGATCTAGGTGCACGTAAACACCCATTGGAAAACAGTTTCATATTAGGACAGGTTACACACCGACTGAGGTGGGAGGGTTTGTGGAAATGTCTAACGGAAATTGGTTGAGCGTATTTGTTGAATCAGGGTGGGAGCTGCGCTGCCACAGGTATATAAATGTGTAGAGGGATGGGTTTTCTGTGGTAAAAAACGTGTAGGGGTCCTTTGGAAGGATGAGTGGGTGTCTCGAAAAAGAAAATAGAGTAAAAAGCTGCTGGTGGTTTGTGTTTATACCCACGAGATGTAATTGAGCTTTCCGCCCAACCATTTATAGATAGTAATTTGGTTGTTTCTGTATATATTCTGGTAGCTTTGTTTTACATTTCTTCAAGATCAGCATTAGTGCAGTTGTACCATAACACCATAGTATTGGAGAAGAGGCCTTGTACAATGTATTCACAAGTTATTTCTAGTGATTTAATATCAAGCTGGTGTTTCAAATTCCTGATATTATTAATTCCAGAGAAGGCTTAAGGTAAGTAGCTTTTCTGCGAACAACAGCCACATTTTACGTCATATGTACACCGTTTCTAAACCTGCCGACGACGAGGTGCATATATAACTCACATATTTTGAGAATCCAAACTCTAAAGACACAATATAAACGCCTGGGTTTTAACCAGCCAGGCCAAAACCCGAACTGGAGCGAGCGTCGAATTAAGAGTTACCAACTCGTAATTATTTTACGTATATTTAATGGGGGTATTTTTAGAACACGTTAATAAACCTTTATTATTACTCGGCACATATACATTATTATATGACCTGAACACATGGACAGACTTTTGATATTGTAATTTATCCGTTATTTGGAGGGTTAGTTTGTTTAATATATTATGTGCACGACTGCCAACTCCACATTTGAAAGAAATACACCAATATGGTTACCAGATGCCATTTTCTGATATATATAATTTATTTAAAAATAATAATAATAATAAAAATGTTTTTGCTATTTGTTAAGGCGGGCGTTTTAAGTTCCCACACCTTTGATGTGAAAACATATATATCATTTATTGTAAAAAATAAATGCTATTACTATTAAAACGATACAGTGTAAACAAATAAGTCGCCGCCTGGCTATATCTCTAACAAAGTAGGCAGTATTAAAAGGCAATATAAGTATACCACAAAGATGACCATGCATATATACATATAAAAACAAAAGCGTAGAACTCCACCAAGCAAGTACTCAGTGACTTGGCAGAAGTCAGAGCAACAAGGGAATAAACCATTTAGGGCACGACAAAGCACGATTAAAAGCAAACATAAAACGTTACCGTGTTCTTAGGATTTAGATAGACGTCATCATAGGGGCCACACTCTGTCCGGTCATCGCACAATCAAAGAGGAAAACATAGTTAGGTCAACCACTAAACATGCAATGAGTTGCAAAACGATAGGATCATAACCACTTTTGATAAAACTTTTAACACGTTTAATAAAGAGATGAAAGTGTCCTTCTTACGAAGTTTGTAAATCATATTGCCATAGAAGTCAGGTTGTGATAGTCGCAGAACAGTTCTCGAAAAACTTTTAAAATTTAAGTTACGATAATAAAATGGTTAACGAATTCTGTTAAAATATATCACGCTATCAAATACGGTGGGAGATTCAAATGTCTCTTAATATTTATACCTGGGATCCAGTCAAACCCATCCTTTATGCTTAATTATGTTTAGATATAGTTAAAACCGGTCAATAAAGTGTTTGTGTTATTTAACCAAATTCTGTTGAAATGCATCCCGCTATCCCGTATGGTGCGAGATTCAAATCTCAGTGTCTTCCAGAACCAGGTAGGTGTCATTTATTGTATCCTTTCATATTGTACCAATAACTTTTCATTGGAGGAAGTGTTCAATATTTTACGATATTGCATACTTTGATATTGCACGCACGATGTTGCCAAGAGCCGCATAACAAACACATGGAGTCTACTAATTGTTTTTGTCTGCAAGATTCATTAATAATATTTACCAGCAAAATTCAATTGCTGCTAAACGCACGACAAGCTTAGACATGCATCCAAAGAAGTATGTTCGTTCACAGACGTTCGGCCCTTTGGATTTTTTTCTTACAGTCGTGAACATGATGGTAAGAAATCGCTCATGAACAGTCTCAATCAAACCGAGACTGCAATATTTCGTATGTGTCGTGCTCGGCCGTTTCCAAAGGTCCATTATCATACTCTTTTTTGAAGTAAATTTATACAAACACCATCAACAATATGTTAACTTGATATAACTTTCTGATTAATAAATAATATAGTGTTACCTTTGAATAATTTAAATGTAAACATGTTATTCAGTCACCAAAGACCATTCAGTTAAAATCAGTAACATATACACGTTCCTGTATGAAAACAGTGATGTTTACATTCACATCACATGATGTTTTTGTTATTACGGTTTGATACATCATATAACTGTCTTCAAGGTTATTGGAATATTCTAAAGGTTCTATGACGTTCTATGACTGTATAAATACAGTCTTTTGGGGTTGTTATTTGTTCAGTATCTGGTTTAGTATTTGGATTGAGAATTTACTTGCGATTCAGTATAAAATGAAAATATTGGATGATTTTAATTAAAAATAGATTGTGAGAGGATAAAAAGTATTGTGCTTATCTATCATAAAGTGACATTCGATTATTTGAACTATTTTGAATAAATAAATCAGGAAAGACTTCCTTACTTGTTACATTTTACCCGTAACAAATATGGGCTATGTTTAATATCGTATCCAAAAACAATGCCAACGAATACGTTATTCAGCATTAAACCTTTTAGAATACGTGAGTTGCTTCTATCATGGACGCTTCCATTTTTTTGAAGCGTATCCAACCGCACCGAACCGCGAAGAACAACAATGAACACAAAATAACAAAACAATGCGGATATAACATGAAATGTATAGTAGACACAAGGACTTGATAATATTAGCAGGCAAAAATATGATAATATTCAATTATCAATGTTATTGCAGTTGTATGGAAAAATATTACTTAGAAACTAGTTATTTTGGAGTAAGGTGACTCACAAGCTCGTCACCTCCGCCAAAATAATTCGTTCTAAGTACTATATCTCCATACAAATATTTTCTCAAACACTCATACGTATGATAGTTAATGGTAACATGATCAATATCAGTTCTTTTCTGCCAAAGGTCAAAGAAATGATTCATGTCGAAAGAGAGCTGCAGTGGTTAACCAAGTACGTTTTTATTACTTTTGCCTTCTCGTTTGTCTGTTTGCGTGTTTGTTTTTGTGTTTTGTGGTTGACTGTCGTCCTTGAATGCTGCTTTCCCTGTCCGATATTTTTTATCTTCCTTTAACAAATATATTATCACGTACTCGTAAGCATATACATTGTACAATACGGCACATGCAGCTGTTATACTTATATGGCAGGAAGCTGTCAATAACAATGTAACTACGCAATTGATTACATCTACTTTAATAACAACACTCAACTATAATTTAGTATTTAAAAATGTACTGCACTCAGAGTAATTGTGTCTGCATCTCAGGGGTATATAGCGGTGCCTCAAAGATAAACACAGTTTATATTACCAAGTTAATTTTTCAAAAATATGATATCCAATGCCATCTTGATCTGCGCGAGATAGAAAAAAGATGCTTGAAGTAGGTATGAAACCACCAATTATTTTTCCCAGTGACAACAATGTTAAAATGTCACATGTTAATGATTTGCTGCAACTTCAAATCATATTATTGAGCAAAATAATAATGCAAGCCAAACTTTGAATATATCTCCAAAATATGCAAACACAAAACCCATTACTAGATGTCTTTAAAAAAAACATATTATACGGTATTATTGTACAAAGTGGAAAAGTGGATAGCATAAACACATTTAAAAGTAGACAAATATGAAGCCATGTATAAACGTTGTTAAAATAGGACTATAAAATAAATTTATACATTTTTCATTTTACCAAATTTTAATGAAACATTTCAAAGTTAGCGACACCATAACACTCATCATAGTTAAACATTAGTCTACTTCTCAGCTTTCTTTGAACGCCTGTCTTTTCTAACATCTGTATACGTTCCAGAAAATGTTTTGTATACTTGTTTACTTTCCTTTTTTTTAAAAAAAAGTAGTCCATATATACGTATATTCGTACCTGTTTATTATGGCTAATACAGCAGAATCATACAACAGCACAAAAAATACAAAACACATCAAATTAGGTTAAAGGTCTCCCTAAACAGTTATTTAAATTGCCAGTCACGGTAGGAACTTTCTGGAGCTTAATAAAAGATCTGTGTTATTCGGTTCTTGTTTATTTCTTAAAATGTGCCAATATTTTCTCTTTTTTGTTGCAGGTGACACGAATGGGACAAGTTCATGATTTCATACAGGTTAGGATATGCCTGAATGTTTCTGAGCCCAGATCTGAGAATCTAATACTGGGTAGTGATACATTTCAAAATGTCAGTGAAATGGACAAATTCAAGAGGGTCTCTTCAAACTATTGATATAAAACAAAGCAAATTGGTCAACCCTGTGTTTTTTGCTGGATATTTGGCGCAACAGACATCAAGTTTCACAAAGAAAATATTTTTAAGAAAATTCAATAAGTTCTACAGTGGTCCAGAGGGGTCCTGCTACATATGCAGAGCTATGTAAAATTAACTGTGTTGTGAGACGTATATTTGGGACATCAATCTGAGAGGGAGTTGAGATGAAGGATGAAGTTTCTCATCAGACATGCCTCCTTGGACATTTGATAAGTTGTGATGCATGACGTTCTGTAAAACATATTATTTACACGATTGTATTTGTGTTTACACGATTGCAATGTGCCCGTTTAACAGGCTTGTAATCGCGCAAGTCCCCACCCCAACTCCACCCACCTCTACCCACACCCACACACGCCATCAGTGGTACGCTTCAAATGATTGCCCCGAGTACCTCGAATGGACTTGGGCGTGAGCAGGGTTAACATAATTTCTCCATTTTAATAAAGCTTCCATAAAAATAAATTATTGATTTATGAGTAATGAACGGAGTATTTTACAAAACACTGCTGAGTAATTTGCAACAATCTAATCTGATCTATAGACAACAATCAAAATAAAGCCCATGAATGCATTTATCATGCTGTAGTAACCATTTAACTGATAAGTGACCCTCCTTAAAATTACGATGTATAACCCTCCCTAAAATTACGTTTACCAAGATGAAACATGTCACATAATAACATGTGGTCGGCTAATGTTACTGGTGGTGGATTTGCCGGTAAAAATATGAACTACTGTTACCAAATGAACCGTTGCGATTGAGAGAAATTACATAATTACTTTTGCTTATGATATTCTTCGTTCTATAACCTGTATGCGAATAAACAAGCCCTCAAACCACGATAAGCCCAAGGTATTAATATACCTTACTACATTATTGACCCAGCCTAAAAAAAGAAAAACGTAGATTTTTAATGGTGGTGTATGGATAGTGGTGGAATTGCGCGTTTAAGGAGATAACATATAATTCCTCGGGGCGGTCAAAACGAGAACTCCCACACTCTCTCTCTCTCTCTCTGTCTGTCTGTCTGTCTGAAAGTAAATTACAAACTGACTTAAATACAGTTCCTTTTAAAAGGAACAGCTTGTCTTGTAAGGTAACTATAATGATGAGGTGGCGGCCAAAAGGGTAATCTCATAACAGGATAGATTTTGAGGATAACATATAACAATGAATTCAAATATTAAAAAAGTTAACAGTAAATCAAATCAAATAACAGGTTAG
Organism: Cyrtodaria siliqua; assembly: GCA_037043455.1. Lineage (NCBI taxonomy): Eukaryota > Metazoa > Mollusca > Bivalvia > Adapedonta > Hiatellidae > Cyrtodaria > Cyrtodaria siliqua. The sequence continues at coordinate 46,888 of JAWPHD010013308.1, forward strand.
TTTAGATCGTCTGAGACGCTTTTTTATTTTCAAGACATACGTCTAGAACAGTTCTTCTAGACATGTCTGACGCGGCAGCCATTTTACCGGGAATCTGGTATCGTTTCTGATTGCCTGATACAGACGCACCTTCTATCGAAGATACAGATACAGAACGACAGAAAGACACTAAATTAATAAATAAACAAAGAAGGAAACTTATCAGTATATCGACGAACTAAATGTGGGTGGTCAGATATACTATAAAAAACAAATACAGACACGTGTTTCTGGTTTCTTTTTTTGCATACAGGGTCAATACGTTTGTATTTACAATCAATATTAACTGGTAACAATCCCAAACATGACATGTTAACGACACGGATTGGGGCGGGGAGAGTGTTGGAGTGTATGTGTGGGGGAGGGGGTGGGTGGGGTGGGGGGTAACAGTAAATCAAATCAAAGGTAATAGAGACGTAACCTATTAATCTTAGATCTCTGCAGGTTACAATCGTAAATATGATATTTTTGCGATACGCCTGGTGAGAGGTGGAGGAGAACAATCACCTGATTTCGTCATTCGAAACAGATTGTGGATAACAGATAAACAGATAACAGTAAATAATTATTATCAATACTGTTAAGATAACAACATATACATTTCGCCAATAACAGCATAGCAGAATAAGCCTTGACCTCTGATCTTGTAATATCAATAACATTGACACCAACGTTTCAAACCTATACAAAAGTGGACGCGTCCATAGTCGAAAGTAAACTGCTTTACTGCGCATGTCCTTCGTTTCAACAAGCTCTATATTTAAACGCTGTGGAGCAGTTTATTGCATCAGATGTGTCAACCTCCGCGCAGTGATATAGTAGCCAAAATAAATAAAACCAAACACCTGTAACAAAAAAAAAAGGGAGTTTGCAGCTGTGTATGTGGCAGTATCAATTTAAGCTAGCAAATCAAATCGACAAATCTACATATATATTATATTATTAATGTATTATATTTCAATTTAAAACAACTATACTACTACATATACAAAGAAGGTCATTTAACATAAAATACTCCATTTTTTCATGAACACAACACAACCATAGATTAATTATGGAATATCAAATTTAAAGAAATTGACACAAACGTGTGAATAAATGTGTCAACCCTATCTCGGTAAGTGTACCATTCTTTGGCGGGAAAATTTACACAACCGAAACAAGCGTCTATCTGTGTAGAAGCAGATCAAGCGTCATCCTCAATCGTGAACGCTAGGCCAATCCCGTCATTCTTCGGGATCCCGCCTCGTGTGTATCACGGCGCTTCGGTATGTTCAAATCTTGACATTTTGATCGCCGGAAGGCAACGGCACAGAAAATAATGCACTGACCGAAGGCTAGCTCCCGAAGGTGCAAGCCAATAACAAACAAGAAAATTTTGATGCAAAGCATCAATTTGACGGTAGTATTTATAACGAAAACTATCGAAAATAGAAGGTGCTCGGGTGCGGAGATTATCGAACCTTGTAGCGTATACCAACAATTTACGATGTAAAATATATGTCATATATTATAGATGTAATAATGTTAATAAATAAAATAGTATACAGAATACAAAAATACGAAACGGTTTTCATTTGTTTGGAATGCAATGTGTATTTAAACTTGTGCGATGATGCAAACTTTACTAATTGAAATAAAGAAGGGATGATCATTAACTTATTTTGAGGAGTATATTTGGTGAAATAGCATAGCATTGTTTTGTTATGCTTGTACAAATCTCATTGAATGAGTAAAATATCAGTCCATCAGAATTACATGATAGTCTGAGCATGTTTTACTTGATCTGTGTTGATTCAGAACAGGAACGTCCTATTGTTTAGAACTAGCATTCTTAGTGACAGACTTTTAAGCTGCTAATCGGCTGGTTCTGGGGCATCAAGGTGTTCTTAAAATAGAAGTTCTCGCTGTAGGCTGGTTCCCCAGTAATCAATAACCAATAAATGAATAAAGCGCCGTGTTTCAGACAGACATAGGGGATGAATCGTAGTTTTGGTAAACACTCGATACAAACAAAGCTGTTTTATCGAAATTGTACATACTTTGTAAGAGTCTTATAGTGTTAAATCAGCATTTATATTCCAATCGCAATGTTATTATTATGTTAATTCATTTGCTCAGTTTTGTAAAGAATGAAAATAACAATTGTTCCCCATTTATTTTGGCCGACGAATAATAAATGGTGCACCATAAATAACACACGCTTATCAATATAAACCATACTCACCCACTTACGCGTTCACCCTGACACAATCGATGTATTCTCAAATACGTCGAGTAATTAGAATAGAGCTATTCTATAATTCATACTTATTTCCAATATTTGATTTTGGATCTATCCTCTAGAGCATTTGTACTAAATCAAATTTTATAAAGGTTGTTACATAGTTAATAAATGGGTATTTTCATATCACACCCTATATCAGGCCTGAGACACCATATCAGCCCAACCGCTTTAGAGGGCCTGATATAGGGTGGGATATGAAAATAAACATGTGTTATTTTATTTATCATATACTTTAGCAACGACTTTGCTGAACTGTCAACTTTAACTAACTTACTACGCTGTTTTCCAGGGAAAACACAGAAATGTTATTAATAATTCTAGTCCCACTCTGATGTGTTCACGTCTGTCGCGTAAGTGTACACGGCATTTATTTATGTATATGCATATTTCATCCACGGATAAAAGTTCTATAGGCAATAATCCGGCGCGAAAACAGGATTGAATTCAGACGACAAACCATACGCGTGACAAATCGTTTACAATAGCAGTCTACATCATCTGTCGCAGATGACCTAGACTGCTATTGTATACGCTTGCTTGTTTTCAAAACAAAACGTCTAGAACAGTTCTTCTGAAAAAAAATTGAAGTTTGCCGAGATTCTGGTATCGGTTCTGATTGGCTGATACAGATGCACATTCTATCGAAGATATACAGAACGGCAGAAAGACACTAAACTAATAAATGAACAAAGAAGGAACCTTCTTCATTATATCGACGATCTAGATGTAGATGGTCAAACATATTATAATAACATTTTTTTTTTTACAGACACGTGTTTCCTCTGTTTCTTGTTTCAATTGTTTTCTGCACAAAAGGTCAATACGTTTGTATTGCCAATCAAGCGTCGAAGATGATCAAGACTAATACAATCGTATTTAATCCGTGAAAGAACATTCGGTTGTTTCCGTGTGATAAAGCTTTATTGCTCCGCAACTATATCCTGATTGATATTTGAGAAAATAATATGGTTTTAACTATATGTAAGTGTGTGTGTGTGTGTCCGTGCGTGCGTGCGTGCGAGTGGCAGATGGGGACGGGGTGGCGAGGTTAATGTGTATCCTTAGTGGAGTTACATTTTACTGTTCATTTTCTGGCTGTGTAGTATTCAGGCATATATAATAGATATTGTCAAAAGTAAAATTTGTTTAAAAGTGCCCCCACCCCCACGCCCATTTACACACACCTCTATAGTTCAAATCATTCTATATTCTCAAATATGCAGTATCTTGTAAATATGAACTGTAGCTGATTCTAGGGGAAGGGAAGGATGGCACTTTTTAAAATTTCTTCACTTCTGACAATCACTTTTGACAATATCTATTAAATATGAATAAAAATTACACGAAGCTAGAAAATGAACAAAAGGGGATGACCTTGAAGCTCTACTGGCAGGTTCTGAAAGCTAGATCAGCATTCCTGTGAAGTTTCAAGTAGTTTCAGAGTAGTCGTTACAAGGTTTTATATATAAATCTATGTAAACAAAGATCGCCGCTGGCAACCATGTTTAATTTGGAATCAAAATAATTTTCAACAAGGACCAACATCATGTCATGCTAAGCATTTTAGAAAAAGTCCCATATCAACATTACTTATAGCTTTCATGAAGTAGTCGCTACAAATTTGTTTTTTAAAAATTTATATTTAGCCATGGCGGCCATTTTGAATTTTAGGCCGACCTGAAATTTTGTTAAGATCAATTACACATCAAGAGCAACATTTCTCTCAAGTTTCATGAACACCCTTCAAGTAGTTTCAGAGAAGTAGTCGCTACAAGTTTTTACTATATAACTCTATGTAAACAAAGGTGGCCGCTGGCAGCCATGTTTAATGTCGAATCAAAATGATTTTCGACAAGGACCAACATCATGTTGTGCTGATCATTTTTATAAAAGTTCCATATCAATATCACATAGTTTTCAAGAAGTAGTCGCTACAAACTTGTTTTTCAAAATAGTATTTTCAGCTTTGGTGGCCATCTTAGATTTCACATCAACATGAATTTTTGCTAAGATCAACTGGACTTCATAGGCAACATTTTTGTAAAGTTTCATGAAAATCCATCCAGAGGTTTTAGAGGAGTAGTCGCTACAAACAAAAGTTTACGGACAGACGGACGGACGTACGACGGACACCGCACCACGGCATCAGCTAAAAATAAAAGGTATCTGAACTAAATGTGTTTAGACGTTGTTCTTCAGGAATCAGCAGCCGATGATATCCCAGCGCAGTGAGATCCAATTGTTGTATTTTGTTGGATGGAGTCGAACACAGGCAGCAGGTACAGGGGTCGGAAGCATGTGTGTCAAAATAGTGGAGGCGTCAGTGTTGCCGGCAAATAGCTGAAATATACATCAAACATAGTAATTACAGGGGTCGGAAGCAGTGTGTCACAATAGTGGTGGCGTCAGTGTTGCCTGCAAACAGCTGAAATATACATCAAACGTAGTAATTACAGGGGTCGGAAGCATTGTGTCACAATACTGGTGGCGTCAGTGTTCCCGGCAAACAGTTTGAAATATAGATCAAACATAGTAATTACAGGGGTCGGAAGCATACGTTTCACAATAGTGGTGGCGTCAGTGTTGCCGGGAAACAGCTGAAATATACATCAAACATAGTAAGAACAGGTGTCGGAAGCATTGTGTCACAATAGTGGTGGCGTCAGTGTTGTCGGCAAACAGCTGAAATATACATCAAACATAGTAATTACAGGGGTCGGAAGCATTGTGTCACAATAGTGGTGGCGTCAGTGTTGTCGGCAAACAGCTGAAATATACATCAAACATAGTAATTACAGGGGTCGGAAGCAGTGTGTCACAATAGTGGTGGCGTCAATGTTGCCTGCAAACAGCTGAAATATACATCATAGTAATTACAGGGGTCGGAAGCATTGTGTCACAATAATGGTGGCGTCAGTGTTCCCGGCAAACAGTTGAAATATAGATCAAACATAATTACAGGGGTCGGAAGCATACGTTTCACAATAATGGTGGCGTCAGTGTTCCCGGCAAACAGTTTGAAATATAGATCAAACATAGTAATTACAGGGGTCGGAAGCATACGTTTCACAATAGTGGTGGCGTCAGTGTTGCCGGGAAACAGCTGAAATATACATCAAACATAGTAATTACAGGGGTCGGAAGCATTGTGTCACAATAATGGTGGTGTCAGTGTTGCCGGCAAACAGTTTGAAATATAGATCAAACATAATTACAGGGTTCGGAAGCATACGTTTCACAATAATGGTGGCGTCAGTGTTCCCGGCAAATAGTTTGAAATATAGATCAAACATAGTAATTACAGGGGTCGGAAGCATACGTTTCACAATAGTGGTGACGTCAGTGTTGCCGGCAAACAGCTGAAATATACAATACACATAGTAGTTACGGGGGTCGGATACATCTGTGTTGCAATAGTGGTGGCGTCAGTGTTGCCGGCAAACAGCTGAAATATACATCAAACATAGTAATTACAGGGGTCGGAAGCATGTGTGTCTCAATAGTGGTGGCGTCAGTGTTGCCGGCAAACAGCTGAAATATACATGAAAAATTGTAATTACAGGGGTTCGGAAGCATTTTGTTACAATGGTGGTGGCGTCAGTGTTGTCGGCAAACAGCTGAAATATACATCAAACATAGTAATTACAGGGGTCGGAAGCATTGTGTTACAATAGTGGTGGCGTCAGTGTTGTCGGCAAACAGCTGAAATATACATCAAACTTAGTAATTACAGGGGTCGGAAGCATTGTGTTACAATAGTGGTGGCGTCAGTGTTGTCGGCAAACAGCTGAAATATACATCAAACTTAGTAATTACAGGGGTCGGAAGCATCGCGTGTCACAATACTGTCAGATGTCAAACAATAGAAACGCCAGTAAAACCAAATGAATGAGATTTATTGCGAGACAGATTAATGATGCTTGAAATATTAGCGGAACCGTTTTCTTTTAATGATTATCAGAACAGAACAGAACATAATTTTATTTAGATTTGTACATAGTACATCATCTAATACATATCTAAGTTTACAATACATCATGTGACAAGAGAGAGGATGAATACATTACTGGTTCACAATTAGAGAATGCCTAATACTAAGAGATTCTCCTCAATGTCAACGCTACGAAAATCCCGTCATTCTTCGGGATCCCGCCTCGTATGTTCAAACTCTTGACATTTTGATCGCCGGTAAGCATAGGCACACAGAAAATAGTCCACTGACCGAAGGCCAGCAGCCGAAGGTGCAAGCCAATAACAAAATTTTGATGCAAAGCATCAATTCGACGGTAGTATTTATAACGAAAACTATCGAAAATAGAAGGTGCCCGGGTGCGGAGATTATCGAACCTTGTAGCGTATACCAACAATTTACCATGTACAATATATGTCATATATTACAGATGTAATAATGTTAATAAAATAAAATAGTATACAGAATACAGAAATACGAAACAGTTTTCATTTCTTTGGAATGCAATGTGTATTTAAACTTGTGCGATGATGCAAACTTTACTAATTGAAATAAAGAAGGGATGATCATTAACTTATTTTGAGGAGTATATTTGGTGAAATAGCATAGTATTGTTTTGTTATGCTTGTACAAATCTCAATGAATGAGTAAACTATGAATCCATCTGAATTACATGATATTTTGAGCATGTTTTACTTGATCTGTGTTGATTCAGAACAGGAACGTTCTATTAAACGTTCCTGTTCAGAACTAGCAGTCCTAGTGACAGACAAACTGTCTTGCGTAAATATGTTCTAAAAATGCTAATCGGCTGGTTCTGGAGCATCAATGTGTTCTTAAAATAGAAGTTATCGCTGTAGGCTGGTTCCCCAGTAATCAATATAAACGCCGTGTTTTAGACAGATATAGGGAATGAATCGTAGGTTTGGTAATCAATAGATACAAACAGAGCTGTTTTTCCGAAAGTGTACATACGTTGTAAGACTCGTCTTATAGTGTTAAATCAGCATTTATATTCCAGTCGCAATGTTATTATCATGTCAGTTCATTTGCTGAATTTAGTAAAGAATGAAAATAACAATTGTTCTCCACGAATTACTTTCTTCTAGTGGCACTTATTAAAGTTAATCACAAATATATTCGTTGGCTTAGGCCGACGAATAATAAATGGTGCACCATAAATAACACACGCTTATCAATCCTACAAAAAGTACATGCATGCGATCATGCTCACAATATAAAATAAGCATACTCAACCACTTACGCGTTCACCCTGACACAATCGATGTATTCTCAAATACGTCGAGGAATTACAATAGAGCTATTATATAATTCATACATAGTTCCAATATTTGATTTTGGATCTATCCTCTATAGTATTTGTACCAAATCAAATTTTATAAAGATTGTTACATAGAGAATAAATGGGTATTTTCAACCCATTAGGCCTGAGACACCATATCAGCCCAAGCGCTTTAGAGGGCCTGGTATAGAGTGAGATATGAAAACAGACATGTGTTATTCTATTTGTCATATACTGTAGTAACGACTTTGCTGAACTGTCAACTTTAGCTAACTTACTACGCTGTTTTCCAGGGAGAACACAGTAATGTTATTAATAATTATAGTCCAATTTTGATGTTTACGTGTGTCGCGTAAGTGTATACGGCATTTATTTTTTTCCGAAACTTGATTTAAAATGAATGCCATTGAATTTTAAATTGTCTAATTAAGAAAATCAATGGTCATAATTGGTTATTTCATCCACGGATAAAGGTGCTATAGGCAATAATCTGGCGCGAAAACAGGATTGAATGCAGACGACAAACTATACGCGTGCAATATCGTATACAATCGCAGTCTAGATCATCTGCGACGCTTGCTTGTTTTCAAAACAAAACGTCTAAAACAGTTCTTCTGAAAAAAGTTTGAAGTTTGCCGAGATTCTGGTATCGGTTCTTATTTGCTGATACAGATGCACATTCTATCGAAGATATACAGAACGACAGAAAGACACTAAACTAATAAATAAACAAAGAGGGGACCTTCTTCATTATATCGACGAACTAAATGTGGATGGTCAAACATATTATAATAAAAAATATTTACAGACACGTGTTTCCTCTGTTTCCGGTTTCATTTTTTTTCTGCACAAATCGTCAAGACGTTTTATTGACAATCAAGCGTCGAAGATGATCAAGACTAATACAATCGTAACTAATGCGTGAAAGAACATTCGGTTATTTCCGTGATATGACATTGTTGTACCCTTTATTTCACCCGTGTGATAAAGCTTTATTGGCCCGCAACTAAATCCTGATTGATATTTGAGAATATAATATGGTTTTAACTATAGGTGTGTGTGTGTGTGTGTGTGTGTGTGTGTGTGTGTGTGTGTGTCAGATGGGGACGGGGTGGCGAGGGTAATGTGTATCCTTAGTGGAGCTGCATTTTACTGTTCACCTTCTGACTGTGTAGTATTCAGGCATATATATAATAGATATTGTCAAAAGTGAACATTGTTTAAAAGTGCCGCAACCCCCACGCCCATTCAACAACTTTCACGCCACCTATTACTGGTTTAAGCGGTTTAAACTTGGTTTAAAGATGAGTAGTACTAAGATGCTATAGATATATTTAAGACTATTGGGTGTGTACGTGACTAAAGCAAACGGTAGATGTGTTACGCTAGATTTACTAACAATTCCAAACTTGTGAAACATGACCCGTAACCCGTATATAAAGAAACCTATACCAGGACATCATTTTTAATCTGTCGTTCGTTGTAGCAACATCGATATAAAAAATCATCACTGACCATTGAAAAATAGTTCTCAACTTGGGATTCGATTATACACAATCATTAGGCCAAAGAGACAACTGAAATTGTACTTTTCATTTTAACTATCTATTCGTTTAATAATGGACGTTTGGTTATTTATCAATGTTATTTCAACAAAAAATAAATAGTATATATTCAGCGTATATTACCCTAATGTTGGAATTTGTAATCTATATTTACAAATCTATATTTTCTGGGGCGTTTTATTTCGGAAAGGGCTTTGGAGCACGTATGCACATAGAAACACATTGAATCGTAAACATATAATGAACGAAGGATAATGTCTGCAATGCTAACAGTATATCGATAAAAATAACACAATGTAGAAAATATCACTCTATGTTTTCTTTATATTTCGATCCTTAGATTTTTATCAAGGTAGGTGTTATCAAATACACAATATTTTTACATTTTGATTCACAACTCAGTTAAAAATATATAGTCATTCTTATCGTATGTTGTTGTTTTTTAAAAACGGACGTGACGTACGTGACTGGTAATTTTCATATTATAGATAACTGTACAGCTTTTTTTTTTCTAAAGGTCCGAAGTATAAGTTGTCGTTAAGGATTTTGGTGCGTGTCGTTCTCAGATCGCCCAGACCATTCAACAATACATCTGCCAGCCTCAGATCGCCCAGACCATTCAACCATACATCTGCCAGCGTGTCGTTCTCAGTTCGCCCAGACCATTCAACAATACATCTGCCAGCGAATATTTCAAATTTGTTTTCCAAACATAGTTTATCAAACACCTTATACGACTCATGATAATTGCTTATAATCTTTATACAATTCACGAACTACAGATTTTGCCAACATTATTCATGACATATTATGGACCTTATACGATTCATGAAATACAGAATTTGCCGACACTATTCATAATACTTTATTGAACTTGTATAATTCATGAAATACAGAGCTTGCCAACACAATTCATGACACATTTTAGACCTTGTATGATTCATGACATACATATTTTGCTTCTTATGAAATGCAGATTTTTCAACACTATTCCTGACACTATTCCTGACACTTTTGAGACCTTATATGATTCATAAAATATTTAGTTTACTAACATATAACTTTATAGAACTAGTACAAATCATTAATATAGAATTTGCCCATATGTTACTTGTTACACCTAATAGTCATGAAGAAATAGAAAATTTGCCCGACATATTTATTTATAGACCTAATAAGATTGCATGATATATAGAACGTGTTAACTTGTAACTTATACAAGTATATACCGTCGTGACCATATTTACACTTGAACAACAGTTATCAGACGTATTTGTGTTTTTTTAAAGCATTAACATAATATTTATATGCGACGCATAAATATCATATAATTTGTATATGATTCTCATATGATACCTGTGATTTTACATACAAGGAGTCGTACATTATTCTTATTTCAAAGAAGCTATAGAAGTCAAAACCGTTAATTTAGGAATCATGTATTTATCATACAAGAAACATATAAAAGTTGAAAAATATGTTTTCATCAACAGAAAATGTGTTGCTTTTTAAAAACGAAACATGGTTTATGAATTTATTCATACGGATTATTTTCACAAGGAAATTACCTATAACTCATATTATTTAAATACATTTGATACTTTTTATATGATATATATGTTTCTTATTGTATAGCAGGAATACGAAAAAATCAAGCTAGCCAAAGGTAATTTGTCTTAGAAAAAAGAAAGCTATGCTTGCTTATCAGGATTGTATCTGTATAAACATCTAACATATACCATGTATACTGAAAGGATAAAGAAACGCATAGGTCATTTTTCGATTTTTTTTAAAAAAAACAACCCATATTAAAATTATAATTGTTTATTAAAAAATGCATTGTTCTGTTTCAACACTTCAATGAGTTCCGTCGTACCACGCAAAGCTTAAAAATACAACTTCCACGTGCACGATAATCCACATGCTCAATATCAATATGACACATGGCTCAAATAATTCCTTTACAATCCTTTTACATGTATAGACTATTTTGATTGAACCAAAACGTGTTATTACGATGCCACGGCTACGTCATAATGATCGCGTGAACGTGCAGTGACGTTAATGCTTCAAGGTGTCTCGTAGGCAGAGGTTGGAAGGCGTCTATACGTTAACCAAACCACTATTTGTCGTCTCTGGGCACGGCTGCGTGATACTGGCACCATTGCTGATCGGCCTCGTAGCGACCGTCTATGCGTAACGACGCTCAGACAGGAACACCACTTACGTCTTATTCATCTACGACATAGATTTCAAACTGCAGTCGAGACGACCATACTGTACATACGCAAGGGACACTCAACAACAGTCGAGACGACCATACATACGCAAGGGACACTCAACAACAGTCAAGACGACCATACATAAGCAAGGGACGCTCAACAACAGTCGAGACGACCATACATACGCAAGGGACACTCAACAACAGTCGAGACGTCCATACATACGCAAGGGACACTCAACAACAGTCGAGACGACCATACATACGCAAGGGACACTCAACAACAGTCGAGACGACCATACATACGCAAGGGACGCTCAACAACAGTCAAGACGACCATACATACGCAAAGGACACTCAACAACAGTCGAGACGACCATACATACGCAAGGGACACTCAACAACAGTCGAGACGACCATACATACGCAAGGGACACTCAACAACAGTCGAGACGACCATACATACGCAAGGTACACTCAACAACAGTCGAGACGACCATACATACGCAAGGGACACTCTACAACAGTCGAGACGACCATACATACGCAAGGGAAACTCAACAACAGTCGAGACGACCAAACATACGCAAGGGACGCTCAACAACAGTCGAGACGACCATACATACGCAAGGGACGCTCAACAACAGTCGAGACGACCAATACATACGCAAGGGACTCTCAACAACAGTCGAGACGACCATACATACGCAAGGGACTCTCAACAACAGTCGAGACGACCATACATACGCAAGGGACACTCAACAACAGTCGAGACGACCATACATACGCAAGGGACACTCAAACTGCAGTCGAGACGACCATACAAACGCAAGGGACTCTCAACAACAGTTGAGACGACCATACATACGCAAGGGACACTCAACAACAGTCGAGACGATCATACATATGCAAGGGACGCTCAACAACAGTCGAGACGACCATACATACGCAAGGGACACTCAACAACAGTCGAGACGACCATACATACGCAAGGGACGCTCAACAACAGTCGAGACGACCATACATACGCAAGGGACACTCAACAACAGTCGAGACGACCATACATACGCAAGGGACGCTCAACAACAGTCGAGACGACCATACATACGCAAGGGACACTCAACAACAGTCGAGACGACCATACATACGCAAGGGACGCTCAACAACAGTCGAGACGACCATACATACGCAAGGGACACTCAGCAACAGTCGAGACGACATACATACGCAAGGGACACTCAACAACAGTCGAGACGACCATACATACGCAAGGGACACTCAACAACAGAGTCCATCCCAAAACAATCAGGAATCGGCTGCGCGAGGATGACATTCAAACGTATCGTCCTTACGTCGGAACGCCTCTTACACCACGAAGAAGGGAGGTACGTATGAACTGGCTCCAACGTTACGGCCCATTTATATTTCCGAGACTGCAGTGACGTCGCATATTGTTTCTGACTAGTCTCGATTCACGTTATTTCGAGCAGACGGCCGCAAACGTGTATACAGGCGACGTGGGGAACGTAAAAACTGACGCCTCTGTGATAGAGCGTGACTGTTTCGGAGGTGGATATGTCATGGTATGGAAACCTGACAGCCATTAAGTACCGAGACGACGTTCTCCAGCCTTACATCGTTCCTTCAGTGCTCGAGAATGGCTCTCACTCGTGATGGCATAAACTGTATTTTCCTAAAGTATATATGTTTTCATACTGATAGGAATAACGGGTTCGTTGCTGTTTTAGCCATATCTTCCATTTTACTTGAAACGCGTTGGAAAATATGAATTATTAACGCAGCCAGAAACAGATTGAAAATTAGTTCATATATAGTAACAGTGTCATTGGCGACATTGATCAACATCATTAATTATTAAGAGTAATTGGTTCAGTTTTTGAGAATGTCTATTTTCGAATATCGGTATCGTTATTTTGTAAGTGATATGCCATAATTCGTAATGTATAATAAAATTCGAAAGCAATGAAGCGTGATTGTTTCAGGTGTCGATCAAACAATGCGACTTAATTAGTTTCAAATTAATGATGGAGAAAATACAAATTTAAAATAAATAATTCGTTTTGAAAAATCGAGCTGAAAAACATTGCTATAATTGCTTTTGAAACCAATTACTAACATAACCAGGTTAGTTGGTTGGTTGGATTGTGTAATTGTGTTTTATCTCATTTTCAGCACATTTGAGGCTGTATATGACGATCGGTTGATGTGGTGGAGGCACACTATCCTTTTCTAGGAAGAACCATTACTATATACCTCCGTCATCCGTTAGAGTCGACACTATCTCACTTACAAGTCGAGCTCCCAGTGGGATTCGAACCCGCAGAACATAACTAGGAGATCAATGTTTAGATGAATAAATGAATGTATAGCTTATGTTGTGTATGTATGTGTAAACGTGTCTGTACCAAGCATAAATTGAACCAAGATATTCATGTTAAATGTGTGCCGGAGTCGGCAAAGTGTACACATATATAGCATAGGCATACTTTCCATCAAATGTGTTACCTCCATCCTTTCCACTACAAATTGCGAAACCACTTAAAATAAAGAAATAAATAATACGACTTTCGGGCAAGACAAGTAGTTCCTTGAAAAACAGTTCAGGATTCGCATACATTTCTAAAACAACGTCACATTTCAGGTTTTGTCCAATAAACAAACGTTAAATATAAACACGTCGAAGATCACCATTAGAAAAAAAAAGTGCCGTAATTTGAAACCAGGAATTGCCTAACTTGCCTGCGCTAGAAATACTTGACTATAGAGACACATGGTTCTGAATGTACATGGTTCTGCTGGTAATTCTTTATTTACCGGGTTACACCATTGAACCATTGTCAAGACTGTCTGGAGACACATCGATCACTTTTCAATGATACTCAAGTAAGAACCTAAGGTAACTACAGGCATTTATGTTTAATTTGTGAACAATGAAACAAGAGGCCCAAAATGGCATGTATCGCTCTACTGGTTTAAGGCTATTTGTTGTCCATAATGTTTATCAAATTAAATTGTATTTCATTGATAAACATGTCTCAAATGGAAACCAAGTGCATGGGTTGGTTAGTGGGAGAGTTCTAGTGGGTCGTTTGGTTATGACAGGTGGAGTGATGGTGCCTTGTGTCCTTGTTGCGACATATTTGTCTCTTATCAATATATGTAAAGTAGATATAAAAATCGAACAGGAAAAGTAGCATTCAAGGACGGCAGTCACCCACAAACACACACAGAAACAAAGAAACTTTAAAATTAATAAAAGGCCAAATAAAACATCATAAACACAAAAAGGGTTGGCAATAGGGCTAAATACAAAATATTAAACTTTTTAATTCCTGCATTTTCAGAGAAGATGATTTTAAAGTTATTCCCTATATCAGTCTATGTAAAAGTGTGACCCCTGGGACTAGGCCAAATTTGACCCAATGGTCACCATTTGAACAAACTTCTTAGAGGACAATAAGCTGGTGGGAAATACAAAATATTAAACCTTTGGCTCTTATAGTTTCAGAGAAGAAGATTTTTGAAAAATTTCCCTATATAATTATAGACTGTGACACCTGGGGCGAGGCCGAATTTGCCCCAAGGGTCACCATTTGAACAAATTTGGTAGAGGATCCATAAGCTGAAAATAAATACTAAATGATATATAGGGTCCTATAGAAACCACAGCGTCCGAACGCAATGGCATCGTAGGTCCGCACTGTACTGCAAACAAGGATGTGAAACTACAATGAAAGAGACAAAACACAACAGAAAGGGTGATGAAGACAGGGTTACCGACTTGGAACGGTCAGTAGGCAATATGGCCTACTGGGTAGCTTGAATCGATTTTATATGCGCACAATCCTCGCTATTATCCTGTCTTCAGCACACAAATAGACAAGACAGTGTAAACAAAACTACATCCCATCAAAAGGAAATCTCTAACAATAAAGTCCACATCCAGAGAAACTAACTAAAGGTACACATACAAAATTATAAACATCTCAGGATGTATCCAGAATCGTACTGAACAACCATAGTAGTTTCAGCTAAAGAGAAAACCAATCTAGGGTACGACCAGAAAACCCGAGGGACGAAAGCTCATGCACCGACCTCCCTTAGTTGGGGTTTCAGTAGGTACAATCATATAGTCCCAAGAGGTAGTGCAGTCATCGCACAAGTGAAAAGTGAAGAGTAATGACTGACTGTAGAGGGGTCAATCACTAAACATGCAGTGCGCTGTAAAACCAAAGGCTTATATGCTTTTCTGACGAACTTCCTCATTACATTTGTAAAGCGGTCAGGAAACACGTCAGACCCCTTTAACTTTCGAAGTTTATAGACCACATCTCCATAAAATGAGGGTTGTGATATGCCTAGTCGCAGAAGTGTTTTAAGGTTGGTGTTGTACTTTTCCAGCAGGCCCTCGTTGCGGCGGTAGAATTTAGGGAAAGATCTACGTAGTTTGTGATAACGAAAACCCTGCTGAAGAAGTTTACTTGTAATAACTTGATTTCGATCATTGAAGTCTATAACATCATTACACTCTCTAACAAATCGAATGAGATATGACACCCCATATGAGGCAGCACATTAAACCTGTATCTCTTGTAGTTTCAGAGAAGATGTTTGAAGTTTTCCCCTATACATGCATCATGATATTGATAGGGAATAATTTAATTATACTTTATGTAAATTATAGAATAACACAT
Source organism: Cyrtodaria siliqua (assembly GCA_037043455.1). Taxonomy (NCBI): domain Eukaryota; kingdom Metazoa; phylum Mollusca; class Bivalvia; order Adapedonta; family Hiatellidae; genus Cyrtodaria; species Cyrtodaria siliqua. Next base: position 62,988 of record JAWPHD010013308.1, read on the forward strand.
GGATCACAGCAGTGGGAACGCCAGGATATAATTATTCAGCTTTTTGATCATTTTGATACTCCGCGACAGGGATTATTTTTTTATTGTTTGCCGGACTATTTCATTAAAAAAATCACAAAACGCCGCCATTTTCTTTTTGTAAAAACGTCGATTCAGACCGCAGTTATCAATTTTACGCGTACCTAGTTTACAGGAGTGAACACTTTTTGTAAAATGTCAGTTTTGGATTACGTCATCAATACGTAGAATGTGTTTACACGTTGGTAAACGTTGAATCCACTGAGTTTTGATAGCGATATCTGATGCAGGGTGTTCACACTGGGATAAACAATTGGAAATATACACAGGTTAACGTAATGAAGGAAACAGTTGACTGTCTTAGAACTCTGCAGGCAAATAATACGTGAGTTCAAATGTGTACATGTACAACTCCTTTTTTTTTTTTTTATGCAGTGTTTTCTTGAAATTTGCCAAGCACATCGATGGTGTTAATGTTGACAAACTGTGAAAATAGTAAACATACTGGATCAGCCGTGACAGTTGTTGATTTCATTGAATTATTCATATGATTCCTCTCTCACAATCATTCTTGTTTGTATAACAAGACCTGTAGCCATATACATGAGGCCCTTCCAGGGATGGTGCATGTTCCCTTGTTCCCTGACAATACGACCCGGTGATCCCCAAAACGTTTTGCTTTGTTCCCCAAAAATATGATCCCTTGTTCTCTATAACCGCTGGGAGACACTCAGCCCTGAACCCTGTGAACGGGTACACCTTATGGTATGCCTGTACTGGCCAGTGTCAAACCCCACATATGCTGCATGGCCATGGGACACAGCAATTCCAAAACCACATCCCTGCCACCCCCTTCTGTACATTTACCCACAGGCAGCTGACGCATACCCTCCCCATGGACTTTTTACCCTTCTTTGAAGCGGCCTGTAAAAGGCCCATTCCTCACTCTCATTTCTTTTAAAAGCATGCAGACTTCCCCACTTTTTAAACTTACCTTCGAAATTTCATTCCCCATTTATGTATTCCACCCCCAATTAAGAGCAAAAGGCCCCTTCCCCAAAACTGGTAAAAAGGCCCTGCTGCCCCCACCACTATCCCCAACCCCCTTCCCCTCTCTTCTACGTCCCTCTCGCATATTTTCTCTACTTAAAATGTGTTCAATAAAATGCTAAATACTGAAACACTTTGTTTTCAATTAAAAAGAAAATATACACTACATCCCAGTTCTATTTTATGTGATTGACTCCGCTAAAGTGATCTGTGTACCATGAACAAACAGGGCTTTTTTACCTTATGTAACAGAGACCTCTAAAATGCCTCTTTCCCAGTTGAGAACTTGACTGTTTTTTCCCCAATTGTGGCAGAAATCTTTGCCAATCAGAAAGCAGCAGTGTCTCAGAATTTGAGAAAAAGCATTAATTTATTGTCAAATTTACTTAATTGGTAAAATCTTACATCTTTTCCAAAATGAGAAATAAGCTCGTCTTTTTCCCCCAAAATTGACAGGCCTGGGCCTCTTCCCAATTTTGTGGAAAAAAGCCTTGATGAACACATTTTCTAAGTAATAGTACATAGAAATAAGAATTAAATACATAGATCTATCTAATTATTATTTAATTTCAGCGAAATGTTCAGATCCAAATGAAATTTGGCAATTGCGTTTATACACTGTGTCATTATTTTTTTCATAGGGATACATCAGTCTCACAGACATGATGCCTGCATCTTACATATTCTGATCTGAAATGCGACTCTTGGTTGGATGAGGTGAGGTTGGAGGAGCTCACAAAAACAAGATGGATTTCATAGAGGTTTGTAAGCAGAACTTATTTGTATGGTGGGGAAGCATTTCACATCAAGGCCAAAAAAATAATAAAATAATAATAATAAGATAAATCTAGTTAAAACACCTGGAAACCATACCTTGAAAGGTGGAACTGAGAGACAGTATTAAAGCATGAAAAGGATCTTAAACAATACATACGTTCTCAGTATTAAAAAAACAAAACATTTGGTAATCTTTTTCAGTAAATTTTATATTGACTAAGACCGAATTAAATATACAGGTCTGTGTTTTACTGTATTAAACCAGACCAACTCCCTTAATACACTGCTGACTCCTCTTTTTATTGGGAATAAAATAATAATCAGTTATTCTGAGGTAAAAAAATAATATAATCTGTTTTAATATGTTTAAGCCTGCAGCCAGTCAGATTTTTCTTTATCTAATGTTCTTTTGGTCTAAATATAATTCATGGAGTAAAAAAATGATAACAAGTAAATATTTGATACCAAATAAATATACAGGCCCACTTTATTGACAATGATATGTAAACACAGGTTTAATTTTTATTTTATTTGGCCTGTTTAGGTTCTATATAAAATACATATTTTGTATATTATTAAAAGTGATCAGGTTTTAGTATTTCATGTACAGCAGATATTTAAGTTGTACTACTCAGTGTTTGCATTTTCTTTATTTTTCAGACAATATGCTGCCATTTTCACAACACAAGGTTACGGTACACAACTGTAATGGATCCAAGTATTGAACAATAAACTGAATGGATTATCTTGAATTACATCTACAGTTCTTGTTCCCAACACTAATTGACACTCAAGTTTTTCACAAGGATCTATGCATGCTCGTTTCCTCCCACATGCATTTAGCGCTGTCATCCATGCCAATGAGAGTGATGTGAAAAGTAGTTTTGCTTATTTAATACTCAATAAAAAAACACTCATCATTCCATTTGAGACGTTGAAGTACACAGTTTTATTGAACTGACTGTTACGTGTACATATAACGGAGAATACATGTTGATGCTGAACTAAGTTCAAAACCTGTGACACAACTTTAAAAAAAGTCCAGCATACTGTAGGGTTGTAACTTGTTTTATTAACATATTAATTATGGACCTTAAAGGAACACACAGCAATCTTGATTTGTTGAAAAGCTAACAACTCGCAGCGTCCCATTAGTTTTTCTACATAATTCACATTTTTGCAATCATTAATATTAATACTAGAATAGTGCAAAGCTAATATTTATTATTATATTACTAAACTGTTGATAATATTGTACCAATAATTTATACATTTCACTCAGAGCCATTACCAGTATGTATTATATGTTTGACATGCCTATTAAACAAATGATCACTTTTTCAGTTGAATGACTTATGAATTCATTAAACCTGAGTATTTCCAACATTTAAACTACACTTGACTTCCCTATAATATATATATATGTGCCAGTGGACTTGGCAGACGCATAGGGATCACTTTAAGCTCTGTCAGCTCTCATGTAAGATCCTCTATTACCTATGTTCATGAAACACACATTTTCAACTTACTCTATGAAAATATGTATAAAGTTCTTTCTAATAAGCAATTATTATATGCTATTGACATGTCCAATAACTATGAATTTTATTTTGGCAAAGTTGTGGTTAGAGCATAATATTATGTACATTGAATATGAAAATGAAACGCATTACGTATTTGAATAGACGCCTATACACTCAAGTGATATGAAAACGCAACACGGGAATTCCGCTATATATTGTATCTACTGCACACTTAATTGCACATAATATTCCAAAGAAATCCCAAGATGTTTTTTTAAAAAAAAGCTGCAGTTAACTAGAGAAAGGACACAACTGTGATGTTGTAGACGTTTTAATCACACTACACTTTGTAACAAGAACTTCATCAATGTTGAAGTTGCTCTTCGAAAAATTGAGCTAGTTCAGTACTGTATTTAACGTAAATAGTTTGCAAAATTTTGCATCCTAAGTTTGCTCACCTGATTGAGCCAAACGCGTACTCTGTGAATAATGAAACATTGCAGGAATACTATTTGCTGTATTATTTGTTGTTTTAGTATTTTTTCCAAAAGGAAAGGTCTTACGTAGCCATGTACCATTCGATTAAAAGCAGCATATTGTACATACAATATATAGCGGAAATTCCCGTGTTGCGTTTTCATATCACTTGAGTGTAGTCTTCCAGACCGCCTCCAATCCATTTAAAATAAATCAGGAATGATAAATGTCCTTGCTGACAAAAGCACATGACAGACTTGTGTGTTATAATACATGATGCCAGCGTTTTTTTTAACGGACCCGTTCCCAATCGCCAAAAAAATAGAATTTTTCCCAATTTTGAGTAAAAAAAAAAAGAATTAAAAAAAAAAATAATCCCAATTCCAGATTTTTCTTCCCAAAATTGTAGAATGTTTAAGAATAATCTTCTTAATAAAGTTTTTTACCAGGGTTTTCGACGTTTCTTCTGCTTTTCTGTGTAAATTGAACAAAATACAAAAACATTTTTTTCCCAATTCTGAGAAAAATCGCGCGTTTTTTCCCAATTTTGAAAAAAAAAAGCGTGTTTTTTCCCAATTTGACCGGTCACGGACTCATTCCCAAAATGGTGAAAAAAAACGCTGGATGCTGTTTTTCATGCTTTTTTCATTTTGGCGACCATCTTAAAATTTTAAGTACGTTTGAAAATTAAAAAATAGAAGAACTGCACAGTAGCCGATTTATAAGTTAAATATAGTAAGGCCAAACAAACAAATAGGTGTGTTTCCTATTGCTGCTCTAAAAAAATAGGGTCGGTAGGTAGGCATTTTGTTTTCTTTTTTTTCTTCTTTTTTTTGGAGCAAGATATTGTGAGATTCTACATGTATTTATACCTTAAATCCCATTCAAGTTGATGATACAGCTGAAAGTTTATCTGTGATGTCAGTTTACCTCGATATATTGTGATAAATCATTGTTCAGAACAAATATTTTTATTTTTTTCATAAAAAGTTTTAGGGTCGGCCCCTTAAAAATAGGGTCTGTCGGGCCTCCGGAAACACCGGTATTTTTTTTTGGACCTAATATATATAAGTAAATATATAATGTTAATAGCTCTTATTTAGCCCATGTTGAGACGACACACAAGCTAGACCACGAGACAATATGCGTTTTAATTGAATTGAATGTTGTTTAACGGCTCATCAACAGAGTATAGGTTATTTAGAGCCGCCCCAGAGAGAGGGGAAGGAATACATAGAAATCTAAGAACCTGCCCTACTCTTGTTATCGAATAAATGCCTATGGTTCTTTAACGTGCTCGGAGGATAAACCGATACACGGGACAGCCCGGTTTACGTCCCCATCCGACGGACGAGGCTAAGGGAAAGTGTCTTGGTCATCGCTAACCCGGCCGAATCCGAATTTCATTCTACAAAAGGACACTAAGTTTAGGGTTATTACCCTCGCGAGCCTATCTACCGTATAGACTGCAGGATTCTGCCCATCCCTTACTGATTGGGACTAATATAGTTTCATAAAAGATGGTAGGTGTCATTGGCGTAGCTCTGCGTAAGCACGGTACGCCCGACCCTACGCCTAACTCGGAAATCGAAAATGTAAAAAGTCCAAAAATGCAATAACAATGAAGGAGGTATTGGCAGTGTGTGTGTGTTGGGGTGGGGGTGGGGGGAGGGGGTGGGTAATTTTCAGGTACATGTGTGTACTTACCTTTATCTACCGTTTTATAACTCTGAAATATACGTCAGAACGCGCATTGTAACATCAAAAAAATAAATACGGGTAGCATGACCCCGAACCCCACTAGGATAAGTAAAACGGAGTGAGGGCGGGAGGGACCCCGAACCCCACTAAGATGAGTTAAACTTTGTGTGTGGTGGCGGGGGTGTGGGGCGTGCAGCGTGCAGCAGGGAACACATACATGTAAGTGGTCGATTGACAATCATGTGTTCTTGGTATCTCAGATGTAAAGGCGCTGGCACGGTTTAATGCACAGATTGTTTCAAAGATGCTATTTCACAGATTTTCAAAAAAGAGGCCTCGGTTACACAGTGGAAAAGGCGTTGAACCTAAGGAGCTGGAGCCCTGGTGATGGCATGTCTAATTGGACTATTCACCCATCTTACTTCCCTCTGCGGTCGCTGTTCAAATCAATAAAGCTCTAGTTCACATTATATTTACGCCGACAATCCAAATGGCCTTTAAAATACATTTAAAATCATAGTTCGCATTCTAGATTAATTTTGTCCATTTAAAAAAGTGTGCTGGGTGGGGCGGGGGTGGATGGGTCGAAAGGATAATAGCCAATGATACATTTTTTAAAGGGCTCTTCGACCAAAAAAAATAAATAAAAACACACGTCCTTTCGAAGATTTAAAAAATTGTCCACGTACACCTTTCCACC